>CAIGRT010037233.1:0-13196 GCA_903798405.1 Fraxinus platypoda
ACAAGCATATGTTGTTCTACTAAGGTCATTACAAGCATCACATGTAGAAAGGGTACAGAGAATGCATCAAAATGAACAACTCGAATCCTAATATTCATTACATGGATATCCACTTGCATTCCAAGTACTTTTCTTCTATTCTTTTATTTTTCACCAATCTATATATAGTTTAGTTTACTTGTATAAATCTAATATTTATTTTCAATTACGTTTTAGTATTGGATATACGAAGTATTTCCACAAATTGGACAAAAATTTGAACGCCGTAGATATAAAACATTATATAGTCCAAAAATGTAGAGATGGAAGCCAAATAAAATATTAACAGAGAAAATAGTTAGGCAAATTTTGGCTACCCAATAGGTAATTTAATTATTTCATTATATTTCTTTATTACATTACATTATGCATTTAATTATATTTTTGCCCTTTTTAAAAAAATTCAAAACAAAGCATTTAAATATTTCATTATAATTACAGATCCAAGTGCTTGCAGTGTTATAGCCTACAAAGGAAGAATTGCAAATAATGTGGTACACAACTCTTTCATTGCCACATGACAACCAACATAATGTATTAGATGGCATTGTGAATGAAGAATTCAACAATGTAGCGCAACAAATCCCAAATAACACTGATAACATGGCGACTGCTCTTGGTACTTCAAGGACATATACTTCAGTTGGAGCTGGCCCAAGTTCTACTTCCATTGGCTCCAACTATGTAACTAGAGAAGAAATGGAACATACACTGAACATATATAGGCAGCATGTAGAATCAGATGTATCTGATTTATGCGACAATTTGAAAACAAATATTGTTGAAGAATCAATGAGACAAGAAAGCCACTACTAAGCAATTCTTCAAAACAAAAAAGAATTGTTTGAACAGCATTAAAAGTGGCAACAAGACCACTATCAACACATGCAATCTAGCATGCAACATGTGGATACTACAAGTTTGTGCGATAATTTGTTTAGCGCACGCATTGCTGAAGAACTGCAAAAGCAAGAAGTCCACTACCAGACACTTCTTGACAATCTGAAACAATTCTTCCAACAGCAGCAACAATGGCAAGAAGAACACTACCAAGGCATGCAATTTACCATGCAAAATTATGTAGATATCAATTTGAGTTCAGTAAAATCTTATATTAATGAACAAAATAGCAATATGCTGAACAAATTATCTGACTGTGAATCAAACATGGAAGCTGTTGTAGCTTCCCTCCAATAAAATGTTCCTGTTCATATGGGTCCGATTCCAAAGCATGTCTCAACATCTCAACAACTTGAAGATGTTGAAGAGTTGACAAAGAAAAAAAACTAAAGGAAAAAAGATACAGTTTTCACCATTATCCACAGATTATCCTTTAGAAGACTATCCTATGAACAGATACGTAACAATTAGAGATTGGATGATAAAAAAATCTATAAAGGTAATCAATCTAATTATAATTTGATTTATTTAAAACTAATTCAAAGTATGTTATGCAGTGCATATTTGGATGATGAAACTGATAATCTGTACGGAAGGCGCACATTAAAAGCCATAATGAACACACCACGGGATATCAATACCGCGGTTAGTAAAGTCTACTCATCATAATAAATTTCATTCCATACTTAATATATTTAATTTACATCTATTTATTCTATTAGCATCTTGACCTAGAGTTAAACTGTTGAGGCGGCTTATTAACGACGGTTGCACCCTTGTTTGAAAAGAGTATGCAATTCTAGATTTGACATTTGAAAACGAATGTACTCGCCAAATGATGTTGCAAAGAAGCATACAAAAAAGATGTGACAATACAGATTCACCGGATTTAACCATTTTAGGAGAGTACATAAATGACAATTTACCAATAGTTGGTCGTCCATGGATAACATGCAATTATCTATTAGTTCCATGTTCGTATCCAGACAACAGTTGATATCTCTTTTTTGTTAATCTCTACGAATGAAAATTTCATATATATGATTGTAGCCACAATATTCATACGCCACAACATGTCAGGAAACATGCAAATGCAGTATTCAATATAGTCCAAACAAACATTGTTAATATCTTCAGACTTTTCCGTCAAACGAGATATAAGGAAAAATAGAAACAAACAAATGGAGTTGAACATCATACCTTACCTACCTTGTGCAAATAATGGATTCTTACGAAATATATTAACCTACGTACATATAATTTGTAAAAAAACTAAAAAAAATAAATGAAACTTGCAAACTACTGAAACTTATGTATAATATATGTTTTAAAGGAAATTTATTTTGGATTTCGTTTCAGAATATTACAATAAATAATAATATGAATAAAACTGTCTTATTTATTTATTAAAAAATGTATACATCTTAAAGTTAAATAAAATGCAAGATGTAATAAATAAATTGGAGAAGTGGTGTTTTACAAAAGTATATATACTGGTAATATATAAATTACAATGGCAGATGACAAAGTTATATGTTTATACAGAGAAATATGTTATAGAGTTTAAAGTTATTTCATATTTTTTGAGAATAAAAAAGTTAATATTATATTTTGACAGTGTGAAATTGGGTACATGTATAGTGAACTGTTTGGAAATTGTTTTATACACATTGTTGGTTTGATTTTCGTGAGAGAAGGTAATATATTGAGGAAAGAAATGAAATGTATAAGATGATGAAACAATTTAAAGCATCGCATGTTTAATTAATGAGGAAATTAAGGAGAAAGGGTAAATAAAAGATGGACTAAATAGTGAGTTATCGAACACGATTTACTAACATGAATAAAAAAGTTTCATATATGATTAGTACGATGTACAAGCAGTTGTATTTGGATATTAGATCCAAAATATTTATAGCAACTCATTGATTTGCAAAACAAAAATCATTGTTGCTTGATGTAGTTCTACCTACAATAGATGAGGATGTTTTTTCCAAAACATATTAAAAATATATACTATACAATTGCCTATGGTACAAAATAAATGTAGACGTTTTCATCATTCATGTTGTTTTCCCAAAGTGAGAATATTGGCGGCGTCATCAGAAGCATTAGAAATCCTTTTTTTTTTCTTTTTGGATTTTGCTTTGATATTTTTTAAGGTGTTTGGAAGAGATGTCTTTTTGTAGAAGATGCAGTGATTTCTTTTATGCATGTGGAAAGTTCAGCATTTGTGTTGTGCATCTTGTGTTTGCCTCTTGTGTCTGTTTTCTCGGCATTGGCGTTCATTTCAGTTGAATTTTTCACATGACTGTTCATAGATTAAGGATTTACTTCAGTCATTGTGTTTGAGGAATCAATATCAGCAATTGATGCTGCATGGTTGAAGACAGATAATTTCATAACGGTACTCAGGTGGATTCTTTTTTTTTTTTTTTACTATTTTTTAGATAAAATAGCAATTATGTTTCACTATTGGTTTGAGCAAGATTGTTCACCACCGTGTCTAAATTCTGTGACAGTTGTAATGTATCGCTTTAGTATATTTATGTGTTGGAAAAGGTATTCTTAAATAATGCTAGTATCTGGGATTTACATGTTGGAAGTGTTCCATTATTGTATTGGCATTGATTTCCAATAAGGCTTCTACTGCCTCACTGATGATGCTTGCATCCAACTGTCCAATTGTGTCTTCAAGTCAAACAAAAACATTAGCTCTGGAGATAAAATTTGTTTGAATTAAGTATATTGTATTGCTTAAACGATATTGGCGTTAGTGGATATGTAAATATATGTTTAAATATATGATTTACCAGGGTTCAGCTCTTCCATGCTCGTATTTGCAGAAGCGACATTTATGAATTTGTCATAAGTCTGCAGTTGACGTTTTCTTGCAGTTGGTGCAAGACATATACCAAAATCTTTGATGGGTTGTAATAATTGTGCAACGGGCCTTGGTCCAATAAATTTTTTTCTGTTACAACAATGTATGAGTTATTAAATTATGAATATAGGCAAGCGGAAAAAGTATTTGGTACGTTCATAGTGAAAATGTACGTATACTATATATATTTGATAAAAGAATTTAGAGAAAACCTCTAAATAGACTTCCAGTAATTCAGCAATTGATGTGAATTTGTTGTCTGTATGGGACGAAAGCTTTTGTGGGCTACATGAATCAATGAGTTCTTATCCATAAGTTGGTCAAGGCTTTCGTTATTCGTTAACACCATATGAAAAACAATTACAAAATTACATATAGAACATAAAATATAGTATTTCGTTGTTTTTAGCAAAAAGAGATAAATGTAAAAAAATGTTTTAATTATGTTTTAATACCACTCTTTGTAGTTTGTCACAGTCATTGACTCAGCATTAATGAAAATGTTGCTATTGACTTTAGTAGAGAGTGTAATACCTGTAAAAGGAAGAAAATAATAATAATTATGTTTATTTTTTTAGTTTTTTTATATTATTTTAAACGAAAGTGTATGTTGAAGTTGTAGTTACCATTAAAAGAAGAAGCTTTAAGATTTGTAGTCCATAGTATAGGTTTTGTTGGTAGGTTTTGAACAATGACAATGCACTCGCTTTCAACGAAAGTGTCCCATAGAGTTAATATCAGTGTCTGAGAATTTTTATCTATCAATACGACATCTTGAAGACTGACTTGGGTACCAAAATGAGTCTGGATAATCCATTTTTTGTCGAACTTCTATAGCAACACCAATTACAACTGCAACAGGAACAAAAAATATATCTGTCATGTATTTTGTATGTATTATGAAACATTACATGAAAATACTTCGTGTACAGTTTGTATGGTAGAATTCTTACTTATGTTTGTGTTCGTGTCCATATAATGTTCTAGTGCATGAAATGGAGTGAGCTCGTATTTGGAAAACAAGAAGTCTAAGTTATTTTCATTGTGCTCTTCAACCTTTGTTCTTCTTGTTATACTCCAAATCTTTTCTTCAGGTATACTTTTAAATTCACTTTTGTTATCTTTGACAGTTGCATTTGAGATTATGTATGTCTTTTCGAGTGTCAACCGGTCAGTAAGGGCTGTAATATTAACATCATGCATTATAGCTGTAACTTTGTTACCGTGTTGAATGTTAAAATAGTACAGTAAAAGTTGGAAAATCCCTATGTAGTATTAGTTACCTGCAAATCCATGAAAATGAGATTTTGATATCGAGCTATAGAGTTACGTGCAGTTTTGGACACTTGTTTTCCTGCAACAATAAGCTTCGTAGACCAGTTCCTCTCCGATGTAGTAATTTGTGGGATAAACTTGTAAGTTGTAGCCATTTATTGATATCTGTAACTTGCAAGAAAAATAAGTTAAAGTATAAAAAGTTGTGGTTATGAATATAAAATTATAACTCCTTAACATGAATGTAAAAGATGAAGAAAAAAGCTGTAGAATGGAGATGTAAAAAATTACCAGTAGGAAAATGAAGTTAGGACTTAAAAAATGTTGGTAGGTGTAAGTGGTAATTATATTACGGTTGCAGGTGTGAAAAAAGGAAGTATCGAGTTCAGCTATTTATAAAAGATTTATAGAGGAAGCCTAGTTAAATATATATATTTTGAGTTTTCAATATTAATTCGAGTGTTCGCATGTTTCAATTTGAAGTATATAGTTAGAGTATTTATAGAATACTTAGACATGCTATTTGAGTGTACACGTGATAAAGTTAAAAGTGTTAATGTGGCGTAGTTACTTGTTATTGCTGTCTGCATTAAATAAAACAAAAATATTAAATTAGTGAAAACTGAAATTGTATTTACTTCGTTTAAATGAAAATAAAAGGAATTGATAATTTTAAAAATAGAAGAGAAATTGGGAATTTTTATTTTTATTTTTATTTTTGTATTTTTATGAAGTCACTAAAATGCGTTGATAGTTTAAAGAAAATTATGGTAGTAAGATATGATGAAGTGAAGAATGTGTTGGTCAAGATCTAAAGACATGCAGGTAATAAATTGTTCATGAAAGAAAGAAATAATTAATGTAATGAGAATTTATAATTTATTTAACTAAAAATGAAGATGTTATGATGAAGACTTTAGAAGTTAGTGAAGTAATATTTGAATTGATATATGGTTGTGCGCGTTGAAGTTATGAAGATTAAAACGAGAAGAAGATCAAGAGAATTAAATTGGGAAATAATAGTAAAGTTAATAATAAGTTTAATTAACAAATTAATTCTGGTAGTATATTAAAGTATTAGTAAATAAGTTAGGAAGTTCAATTGAGATTGTAGAATTATGTATATATTAAATGAAAAATATTAATAGTCACGTGTCAGTTCAAAAATATCGTAGAAAATATTCAGTATTGTATAAAGTTATAGAAGAAAAATTAGGGATGAAGTTTTGTGACCGAGGGATTACGAAGTTAAAAGTACTAACGGGGCATGTGGCAATTCAAAAATATCTACTGTTATCATTTGTAGAAAATATCAGCTATTAAATATTAAATATGTATGGAATAAAGTTTTGTTTTTCAATAGGGATGAATTTCTTTTCTTGCTTTTTTTATATCATACATTCAAATATAAAAATTTTAAATATCAATGGGTAACAAAATTGAGTATTTTCGAAAAGTAAACGAAGGTGAGTTTTTGTAATGTTTATGAATTTTTTTTGAATTAAATTATTGAAAATTGAAATTGTATTTAGTTTGTTTAAAATGTAAGAAAATGTTATAACATAACTCTAATTATGTAGAATAACGGAATTTAAGAAGGCGCGCTATAGCAAGTTTTAACATGGTGAAAATGTTTAATTTTTAGCTAAAAAAGATAAGAAATAAATTAGTACTTTTAAAAATAAAAAAGAAAATCTTTTTTTTTTAATGAAATTGTAGTCCTCTCCGCGCAGTGCGCGGAGTTCTTCTCCGCTTTCAGACAGTGATTTTAACTCTATGGGACATTTTCGTTGAAAGAGAGTGCGTTGTCATTGTTCAAAACCTACCAACAAAACCTGTGATATAGGCTACAAATCTTAAAGTTTCTTCTTTTAATGGTAACTGCAACTTCAACATACGCTTTCATTTAAAATAATATAAAAAAAAACTAAAAAAACAAACATAATTATTATTATTTTCTTCCTTTTACAGGCATTACACTCTCTACAAGTATCACATGTGGGTAATACATATGAAGTTGTCGGTATATTCAATAAATAAGAACTACTTCAATTGCAAATATCAGGTGCCTTTTGGTTTGAAGTAGAAGCCTCAAAATCATCAAAATTATAATTCATTGTAGAATGTTGCATTTGCATAGGATTCAAATTATTATTTCCGGATGACATAGGATCAACTATTCTTTTTCGATGATCAGTGCGTCTAATTCGAAGTCGATTTCGACGATTCCTTTGCCTTTGGTTTTGTTGTTGGCGACGAGATATTGTTTCGAAGTTCAAAGAACCAGGAACTCCATCTGAACATGTATTTAGAACATCCATTAGAAAAATATGCTAACCTATGGAATAGTTGAGTCTGAAAGTAACCAACTTAAATTGAAGAGGACTATTAACACATATAATTCTGTTCCTGAGTGGAACTAAGGTTTCTATGAAATATATTAACCTACGTACATACAATATGTAAAAAACTAATAGAAATGAATGAAATTGGCAAGCTACTGAAGCTTATGTATAATATATGTTTTAAAGGAAATTTATTTTGGATTTCGTTTGAGAATACCTCAAGACGTCTGTAAAATGTTTGCAGCCTTGGAAAACTTTCAGAGAAGCTCAAACGAGGAAATTGTAACTTTTCTCTCAAATTTCGGTTTGAATTGATTTCTTGAGTGGAACACAGATTTCAGGAATTTTGTACAAAATCCTCGTTATCGTCGTATGCTTGCGGTGGGGAATTCGAAAACAGCAAAAACTACGATTTAGTATTGAATCGTAACCTCCGTTAACCTGCTAGTGAAGATGAAATTGATTGTGGTCTGAAACAGAGAACTTGTGAAAGAAGTTGTCATGTCCTCTTTTTCCTCTTCCAGAAGCAAGCAGAGATTCAAACTTCAATATTGGATGAATAGTGGAGAATCGATGTGGATAAGATGGAAATGTAGGAATACAATTCAATGGTTGCTTCCCTTTTTTTTTTTCTCCTTTATTTATGAGACACATAAGAAGAGTCAACAATTGTGGTTGCTTCCGTTTTTTTCTTTTCCCAGTCAACAATTGTGGGTAAGATGAAGTCCATAGTACCCTTTTGTTTTAAAGTTGCGTGGATGGATAGTGGAGGATGGCTATGGATAAGATGGGGATAAAAAATACTTCACAAATTAACAGTAAATTGTTGATTGCCTTTTTTAAGATAGTAGGGATATACAAGGCAAGATTGATTTGAACTTTTGAATGATCTAATATGAAACATAAAAAGATATGTTGTCAATCAACTGGACGATCCTATCAAGCGCCCACAAAGTCGGGCGAGTTGACTTGCAATGTTTATTTTTGGGTTAGTTATGGTCATTGAAATTTTGAGTGATTACCTCAATAATTATGAAATTATTTTGTTATAGTAAATAGTCATTCTAATTTTTAACTTTAAATCCTATGTAGTAGCATCATTGAGTATCAACATGTCACCAAACGACATTATTTATTATTTTAAATCAGCAAAATTCATTGTTAAAAAATGATTTTACCATATGATTTAAGTTCAAGATTTTAATTAAAACTAAAGTCGCATTATATTTTCTTATGTGAACTTAATTTATCCAAATTCCTAACTCTCAAATTCGCTAACTCGACGTAATAAATAATTTCATTTTGTGACATGTAAACACTTAACGACACCATATTCGTTAATAATTTTAACCAAGTGATCATTAGTGTAACAATTAAAAACTAAAGTGAGCATTACCATAAATAACCACTCCAGTAAATATTAGTGTAACTACTCAAAATTTATGTGACCATTGACTTAATTTGCCCTTTCATTTTTTTATTTGAACTTGTTGAAACTCATTGTAGCTTCGACAGTGGAAATATGAAGGAAGTAAAAGGCCCAAAGTGTGAAAAATCACCTTTAAAAAAGGCTTAAAAAGAGTCAAAATCGACTATTATCATTATAGCAAGGCATAAAAGAGAACCCAAAATTTGCACAAATAAAGAATTTGTTATCACTTCAACTATTGCTAAGAATATGACGCATTACCATATTTGTTAATGAAAATTAACACCTTACAGTCAAATTGAAGTCATATCTAAAATACCATGAAAATATCATGACAAATTAAATAATACACAAAAGCCTGTCAAAGTCATTATCTGTTTCTGTAAAACTAGGTCTGGTTTATTTATGCCACACCACTGTTTCAAATCAATAGCAAGTGTCAAAACACAAAACAAAACCTAGTTAAGACACTGCCATTCTAAGGAGAAGATAAGAAATAGAAAACTTCAGTAACCTCAACATCGCCCTCTGAACGATAAGTTCCAATGTGATTATTAGTAAAAAGTTACACATCAAAATCTTCATCAAGTGACTGATTAATCATATATCCGCTTCTGAATAATCGAGATTTACATCTCTCGAGAGGAAAGACATGCACGTGTTGTCATTAAATTCCTTCTCTCCAAGCTTTTTACCTAAACCACAATTTCTGAATAGCACTAATTGGAGTGTTCAGGAAAGGTGCATAGCGATAGATTAGTGGGTTTAAGGTCCTCCCGATCCTGGCCCATGCACTTTGATGGTAACCGGCAGTTGCAGGGGCCTGGTACATAAGCTTTAAAAGCTGCCAGAAGGAAAAAAAATGTTTACGTAGCATAAGAATACTAACTTTAACAATCTACAAAAGCCATATTTTTCTCAAGAACCATCATCATTTAATAACAAAAATATCTAGACAACAGTCTTTCAGGCACCAAGTGCACATGAATGACATGGAGGGCTAAGTTTACAAGTAAAAGTTACTTTTGAGGCATGACTATTTTCTTACTTTCCATGTAACAAGAGTTGCTTATTTAGAAAATAAGTCTAACCTTACTGTTAAAATAAGTAATTCCTTCCAGCCCAGCCCAGCCCAGCCCAGCCCAGTGCAGTAAAAATAAAAATATTCTAAAACTTGTTTACTTATAAGCAAAAATCTTTATCTTACATGCTGCCAACTTTTACATTTTCAGAGAAGAACATTTGGATGTCGTGAAGTTCCCTTGAAGACAAACAATGAGAAGGCCATTATAGACCAACGTTATATATAGAGAACTGAGTCAGATGTTCTTATAAGTTATAATAAAAGATCATCTGAACTGCTCCACCAGAACACCAGGTATATGTTAGACCTAGATATCTAGCTAGGAATGGCATAATCCTGGCATCATCATAGAAGAATCAGAATGTCTCCCAAAGGAGCAGAAAATAGGAAAAATATTTTTTCTTGAATTCTGCAGTCGGCCATTTCAGTTAACAAGAGCGAATATAAATTTCTAGACAACTAAAGAAATTTAAGTCACGTAAAATTAAAAATTCCGTATTCAAGTATAAAAGGAGAGGCGATACACACCTGCCAATACATAAATGCTTGTACAATGTTGCGCTGCCACCTGTATGGTTAAGAAATAAATTGAGGAGATAACCTTAACAATTACGTACGCATTTTTTTAATAAGAATCAGAAGTTCCAAAACAAAAATCATCAAACCCAGAAAAATGTATAGGGAAGCAAAGATACTGACGAGAAAAGAGAGAGAATCAGAAGAAATCCAAGTCCAATCTCAGCTTGTGAAGACAGAATGCTAAGTGTTGTTGTATTTGAATCAACCCAAACACAGGCCTCTTCCAAGTATTTCCTGCAGAATGACAGAATCCAAGATTAAGTCGCAGACGTGAAAGAAGGAACTTACATGGCAACTAATAAAGCATCTAGATCAATTTAGTCACTGTCAACCTCTCTACTTGTCCTACAAAGGAATGCATATAAACTAAAACTATGATATCAAATAAAACTGTATGTTGGTTCATGAAAATTTTTCTCTGTCTTTTTTTAGTTCAAGTAAAGACCACCATCAGTCACATGTAAATGTCCTTAGCAGCATATATTGCAAGGATCAGACACTTCTCACTTAGTTGAAAGTACAAGTGTCCGACACGCAATTTTTCAAAGAGTACTGACATGACACATTGCCGACACATTAACTAACATCTTTAAGATTCTTCATTATATAATATAAACTTAGTTTTATACTTGTTATTATTATTTTTTGTTGAAATCTTTTAAATATGAGTACCTATTTAATATTTAATAATAATTTTGAGTTAAACGTATATAATATTTCTAATAAAGGAAGAAGAATAATAATGGTAGAATGTCAATATCCAACACCAGTCCGAAACGTGTCGAACAAGGTCATACTACCCTACTCGAAGTGTCAGTGCAACACAGAAGTAGACCCATGCTGTCTTTTTCTAACATTAAAAGAATGTAATAACACTACTGGTATGCAGATTTCATAGTTGGAGACTTGAGTTAACAAAACTGTCTTGAATTAGGCTCTTCATTCAAATTTCCTTTACAAGTCCACCCAACATGACTTAGCTTTAGGCCTACACACCACATATTAACAAATGACAAACAGCTATTTCTTCACTTAATATCCTCACATTAAGAATGCTATCTAAAAAATTCCTCAGTGTTTTCTTGACTCCTTGTATAATAGAAATTTACCATGCAATAGTCTAACAGAGAAGTAACAAATCCCCAGATCCGATACTGATATACAGCCTAGTTGCCCAACACACCAAAAAAAAAAACCCTCGTAAGAGCACTTAAAATTACTACAAAAACATATTTATATTTCCCTTAGCAACACCATATCAGTACAACCTGAAAGGAATGGAATCGCATATTAAGAGACCGGGGAACTACATTTCGTACGAATCAAAGAAATATATAATAAAATGGTTAAATTCCAGCCTTCATTCAAGATTCATGTCATAGAGAAATGCCACCAGACAATCGTAAAATGAAGAAATTTGAAGCACTCTACCATTCCAATCCAATCTTCAATTAGAATACACATACATGCAGACTTCTTTACCTGTACAAGGTGGATCTGCCAAAGTTACGCCTAAGGAACTTTGCAACATGCTGAAGGGACAAACACAAAATTGGAATCAAAGCAACTGCCAACATTGAACATCAGCATATTATGTGCGTGGAGAGGCAGAGCTGGTATAGCTTAGGCAAATAAGATGAGAAAACTAGTGCAGAATTGGAATAATACTGACATTTGAGGCACAGATTTGAAGTAACAAAGGTGAGGCAGTAAATGGAGTAGATAAAATCTTTGGTAACTGCCACTGATTGAAACCAAACTTGCAGAGCCTGCAAGTTCCATGCTCTAGGTTTCTGCAAGCAATGACTAGTTACTAGAATCGATGAAGCCATGAATATAACATATACCAGGCACAGGAAAAGATAATGAAAAAAACTAACTACAAATTACCCCATATAATGAATATAATGAATACAGAGAAGAACATGCAGTCCCCATGAAGGAAAGCCGAAATGCCCGGTTTGACAGATTCTTAGGAACGAGAGGAAAGATAGCAAGAACGGCAACCACAGAGACCTGCAAGGGAAAACATATACATGTACCGTCTTTTAACAAGAACCTAAACTAATAAGATGTATAATACAACAGCTTAGTGAAATAACATCGACCAAAAAGAAAGAGAGAAATTAAGCCCCCGATATTCCAAAAATTTATTCTTCTCTCTCTTATTTTCAACTACACAATCTTCCATAAAATAATACTACACATAAACCAAAAACTTTTCCTTCTTTTTCAACCACGCATTCTCCAACAAAATACTATTCCAAAAATTATAATTTGAAATAGTGGGGGCCAAACGGGGGTTAAAAATATTAGCTTTTGAATCTCATTAGCAAACACCTAGGTAACCTTGATTCTAATTCTTGATCCCCCAATTACAATTCAGTTAGGAAATAGGAACAAATAGAGTAAAGGTTTATCCTAAAATCAACGAGAATGCTTAAGACTCTTCATAGGAAACAAGGTTAGATGAGAAATGGTGAGCAAAAATCAGAAATTTGTTGGTAACTGAAAGATGAATAAAATTTATTAGACATCCCACAACAGGAGAATAAATTTTAGCCATAAAAAGTCTGACGAGAATAATGGAAGACATAATAATAGTAGCCTGAGTCACACGAGTAACAATTATCTAATATGGTGATTCAGTGAGAAACTTGG
>CAIGRT010037247.1:0-12109 GCA_903798405.1 Fraxinus platypoda
CAAACTATGCATTTAAATTTGAATTAATGGGTAATGATTTTTTAGCCAACTTTGGCATTCCTTGTCAAATAAAAGAGTTAATTACAACAATATAATTACTGGACTATAGATGTTTTTGGACAAATTTGATTAAACCTCCAAGTACCTTTGTTAAAAAGCTTTAAATGTATGAATGGTGGGAGGTTAATCCTCGTTAGATAAGAATGTAATATGGATTGTCACCACTATGCAATTCGTACCTTAAACGTTTTAGGCATTGAATGTGGTGGCAATTTGTATACGCATGCCATCCACATGTTGGGTTAGTAGTAGTCTAATGGGTTGTGATTGGCCATAATAGATGACTGAACACAAATAAATAAGTGTGATTAGGTAGAATAACTGAATAGACATAATGATATGATTCAGAGTGTGTTTGGTAGAGATTTTTTGGGGAAGAATTGATTTTTGAATAGTGATATGATGGGAAATGTGTGGTTGAAAATGAAGAAAAAAGTATTGATGTGATGGAAAATATTATTTTATTGAAGAATGTGTGGTTGAAAATGAGAATTGATTTACTGTAGAAAATGAGAATCTGTACCAAACAGGTTCTCAATTGTTTCCAATGCATTGATGTAGATTGAAAGGTCATCGACCACCATGGAAGGGTGTGAATAGATAGCCAATTGGCGTTCCAATTTGAAATTTCAATTCAACAATCCAAATTAATTCGTAACAAAAGGCATGACATTTTTTAGAAGAGAGTATCAAATCCCAAATCAATTTAGAGAGTTGGATTTTTTCTTCTTTCTCACCTTAATTTATCTATTAGGGCTGTTTGGGCCACCTTTTTTTCCAATTTGTATAAAAAATCATTATGTTACAACAGTAAAGCCTGACATGTAGCAGGCCATTTGGCCTACTTTCACTATACCAGCAGAAGTGTATTTCCCATTTCTACCCTCACCCTCTTCCTCACCGACACTGGAGAAATTACCAGCCAAGCTTCTCTCCTTGGAAATCCGACAGTACCACTCACAGCCAACCTTCTCAAGTTTTCAGGTCAGCAAAAAATTATCATCACTACCTTTCGAGACTGTCGTGCTTATCTTTTTTTGGAAAAAACTGCAGCTGCCTTCACAGATCGATGACACTTTGCGCACGGTCTGAAGTTCAGCTTCTCCCTGTTCGGTTTGCTGCAGCTCCTTACGCAGTCATAACATTTTCAGGTTAGTATTACGTCGTTTTTGCACAGATCGACGACACTTTACAAAGCTGCATCTCCACGTTATTTAATTGCATGAAATTGTGATAAGAACAGGGAAATTGTTTTCGGGAAAATTCGATCGTTTTTTATTCTGTCACTCGATAAAATGGATTTGAAATTGCATTACCATAAATGTACGTTAGAGATGTTCAATTGCTTGTTGCCAATTCCGACGATCTGAATTTTTCCCTTTCTCACAAAAAAATCGATTTCCAACTGGAAATCGATTTTCACTTGCTGTAGGGGACTCCAGGAAATTTGGCTGGTTGCTTGTTTCATTTTAAAGGGGACAACATTTCAACCAACATTTGTTTCCCAGAGCCATGTTCCCATTCAATTCGAAGGTATTTCCTTTGATGGGCAGCCCCTGATTTTGAGGTTTCTTTTGGTTTTGGGTTTCTTGTTCTTGCTTTGGTTGAACCTGCTTCAATTTCAATTCACCTTTGAATTCCCATGCAGTCTGGCAACCACAACCAGGCTAGTTCGTCAGTTCCAGTTAACGATTCCTCGATTGGTGAAGCGTCCAAAAAATATGAGAAATGGCGAGAAGCCGAGAAACGTTGTTTTATAGCCGCATATGAAACTGCGATTGTCGAAGGGCATCGACATGACAAGTGTTTCACGAAATTTGGTTGGGATCGTGTCATCACCTTGTTCAACTCAATATCCGGCCACAATTGGAGCAAAGTTCAGCTTCGCAACCACTAGGTTGTAATGTGTCGGGAGCACAAAAGGCTTACCGAACTACTGAACTGTACCGGGGTTGAGTACAACCCATCTGATGGCCAGGTAGTTGCATCTGAGGAATGGTGGAACAGAAAAATTAAGGTAAATTGGCTGCCTCGTTGTGTTACTTTTTGTCCCGTGGAAATCTTGTTATTTGTTCAATAATATAAGTTAACTTGTGTAGTATGTTATATATCATGCACTTTAGATTGTTGAGAATGGTGGCTATGGAAATTATCACTTACGAATAGTTAGATTTTGGCAGGAATAAAATGAGGTTCCACATGTGTTGTACATTTGAAAATTGGGTCTTTTTGTGGTTGCAGGAAAACAAAGATTATAAGGAATTATAAGGACTTCAAGGACAAAGATGTCAGTGAGACATACATCCGATATTAGTAGCTTTTCGGGTATAGCTACGACGGGGATAAGTACGCAGTAACACCCACCAAGTTGTGTAGTACGGGCTTTGGTTTGTTCGAGGACAGTGCAGCGCAGGACCTGAGGGATGGGATCCCTGTGGATGGGGAGAGTACTGGGTCGAGTGACGAGGCTGACGAGGGGCACTGTATCTCTAATGTTAATTTGTGTAGACCCCATAGCGGCGATAAGAGTAAGTCGGGCTCGAGTTCCTGAAAAGGGAAGAAGAAGAAAGTTTCTACGAAGGATTTGTCGTACTCCGTTGATTGGGCAAACAGTGCCGTCGAGGAAGTAGCGGCGCAGATAAACAAAATTTTGAACCCGGATAAGAACGCTGGTGTGGCCTGCGTGGAGGAGTTATTAGCGGCAGGAAGGCTGAAACGACGCACACCCCTATACTTCTTCGCTTGTACGCTTCTAGCACAGAAGCGTTTTGGGGACATGCTTGACATTTTCACCAACGCAGATGAAAAATTTGAGTGGATTGAGTGGCAATTCAATAGGGAGAACAAGTCCCGTCCGTAGTTCTTTGATAAATTAACTCTAGGTCTGTATTAGAATTTTCATGTTTGTTTTTTAAAAAAAAAAATTTGTTTGTCTATTACTTTTTAAGATTTGTAGTTTTATGTTTGTATAATATGCCTTGGTATGTACTTTTCAAATTGTGTTCAATGTGTCATGTGCTTTATTAGCTACCGGACAGCAGAAAACTACGAAATAGGTTCACATGTGTTATCGTACGAGCATCCTTTATAAAAAATTGTGCGGTACTGACAAAGATTTCATGTCGCATTATACAAATATCACGTGCAAACAGTCCAAACTTGCGTATATAAAAATACTTGGGATGATTGCTATGATAGTAACACATCATTTCATTCAGAGAATGCTTCAATATCTTATCATTTTTTTTTTTGCAAAATTACTAGCCAAATCAGTAATTTTGAGATATACATCATGGACGAGTTAGATTTTAACTGTGATATTCTTTCGGGATCAGAAGCGACTCGTTACACTGATATCGCAAACAACAACGTCGTATCCGACGATTTCCTTTCGCTAGGAACAATCATATGTTTATGAAGGAAGCAATGGAGGAGAACGCACAAATGTGTTATTAGGAGTTCCGGATGTACCCACAGCAACTACGTCACTTTGCTCATACCTTGAGGGACGAATACGGCCTACGCAGTAGCCAGCAAGTCGATATATATGAAAAGGTCAGTATGTTCTTGTGCATATTAGCGCATGGAAAGGGTTACCGACAGGTGAATACAATTTTCAATCATTTATTGCAAACAATATGTCAGTATTTCAAGGAGGTTCTTCGTGCGGTCGTTGCGTTATCTGCTCGGCTCATACAGCCAAGACCGAACTACAACAACGGTGCAGACCCCCACAGGCCAGATCCGAATAAGCATCCATTGTTCGAAGATTGCATAGGTACGATAGATGAAACACATGTGAAAGCTGTGCTTCAACGTCCTGAGCTGGTGAACTTCATTGGTCGAAAAGGAGTGCCAACGCAAAATGTGTTGGCAATGTGTGACTTTAATTTGACCTTCACTTTCGTGCTTGCTGGGACAACCGGGAATACGCACGACGCTCGTATACTGGTGCGCGCAATACATAGTCCATAAATTTGTTTCCCAGAACCAGCAGCGGGAAAGTATTATTTGGTAGACTCGGGGTTCGCACATCGACCGGGATATATGGCACCTTACAAATGATCAGATATCTTGTACCATTTTCAAGAGTTTCGTGACGATGGAACAGGTCGTCGTCGTCGTTTTCGAAATGCTCGTGAGCGGTTTAACTACAAACACTCGTCCTGCAGGAATGTAATCGAACGTGCGTTTGGTGTTTAGAAGGAAAGATGGAAAATCCTCGATTGGATGCTCAGCTATTCGTTTCGCACTCAAGTTGCCGTTGTTGTTACGACAATGGGTATTCATAATTTTCTACGTCGTTCTGGAGTCGTGGATGCGGCGTTCGCTACAGCTGAAACGGATGATGATGCGTTCGAGGTGGAGCTACCGACCGCTGAAGATAAAATGCATGCTGAAATTAGCGCTCCGGAAATTCATCGAAGTGAGCGTGACATATTTCACAATTATATGGTACAACAACANCGGCGTTCGCTACAGCTGAAACGGATGATGATGCGTTCGAGGTGGAGCTACCGACCGCTGAAGATAAAATGCATGCTGAAATTAGCGCTCCGGAAATTCATCGAAGTGAGCGTGACATATTTCACAATTATATGGTACAACAACAATGAAATGATTTGTTTGTTCTCTTGTTTTAACTCTGTTGTGTGAAAATCGAGTGCACCTGACCGTCAAAATATCATCATGGTTTTGATGAAAATAAAGTCCCACCGTTAATTTGTTCATTGCAATTGACTATCTTGGTTGGCCTCACACGGTTACAATCTTTCGATGGTGTCGATGAAAATAATTTCCCGCCATTTTGGTGGGATTTAAGTAATCCAGGATGTTTTTTTCAGGTATTTTTTTGTGTTCATTAATTTGTGTTTTTTTTTTCTTGTATTGGATGAAATTGTAGACATGATGGGTACAAAAATTATCACTTTTATTGACAATTTTTATGAAAAACAAAATCAAACGAATGGTATTACGTGATAAAAATGTTTTCTCGGAACATCAATTTGTACACACGTGCAATGGCCTACTTTTTTTATGGAAAGTAATTGGTTTTTAACTCAATTGTCGTGGAGGGCAAAATCGGAATAATGGGATAAAATGTCAATGGCCTGTCAATACTTGGCTGTCATGTACTGTTCCTGATTTGAAAGAATTAATTCATTCTTTTGCAATAATGCCTACCAAACGGGGGCTTATTCCGAGTTTCTTTCAAAGTTCGAGCTTTCAAATTTCGCTATTATTATGATCAAGAATGGCTCGAAAAATTCCGTTAAGAGTAGTCAATATTATTTATCTTCCTTTCTTTTTGTGTTTCTCCATTGGATAGTCATTGCGTGGGCTCACAAAATTGGTCATCCAGGCTCGGTCCCCATTTACATATCTAGGGCCGGCGCAACATTCTAGCCCATCCGATGAAACCCTAATCCAACCACGTCCATATATAAAATGTCGTTGCTTCCTCATCGTCGTCACCAATCTTTCTCACAGCCACCAGCTTAAAAACAACGCTAGTAACCCATCGCAGAGCTTATTCATCTACAGATGGCCACTCAAATGAGCAAAAAACGAAAGGTATTTTCTCCCACTTTCTTTCTATATCTACACATAAGCATGCTGTGTGTTTGTACTTTGTTTTTATATAGTTATTTGAATGTATTGTAGTTACATTACGTGTTTATGCGTGGAAATGATATGGATTTTTCTTTTTCTCGGTGCAGTTTGTGGCAGATGGAGTGTTTTTTGCTGAACTGAACGAGGTGCTAACAAGAGAGCTGGCGGAGGATGGTTACTCAGGGGTGGAGGTGAGAGTCACTCCCATGCGCACCGAGATCATCATAAGGGCCACTCGAACTCAAAATGTTCTTGGTAAATCTTAATCTTAAGTAATGCACGATTATTTATTTTCTTATTTATTTCAAGGGTTGGAATTTTTAATTCATTACCTGGTTGATTTAGGAACGTTTGGCACGGCTTTTGAAAAGTCAAAAGGAATTTTTAATGTCAGAACTCGAGGATATAACAATTTTAATGTTTTCTGATGATGATTTTTTTATATATAGAAAGTTGAATCTGGTTTGTTTACTTGTAGAGGAAACATGGAAAAATACCCCTTTGGTACTTCTTGTAGTCGGTAAAATAGAGGTGAAATTCCTCTATCACTTAGATATTACCTATACCATCTCAGTAGATGAAGAATTGTCGGTTCCATAATTAATTTGCATTATATAATGCCAAAATATTTATGTGATTTTGATGGATAATATACTGTTAGGTGAGAAAGGGAGGAGGATTAGAGAGTTGACATCTGTTGTTCAGAAGAGGTTCAAGTTTCCTGAGAACAGTGTCGAGCTTTATGCCGAAAGAGTTAACAACAGGGGCTTATGTGCTATTGCCCAGGCTGAGTCGCTACGCTATAAGCTTCTTGGAGGGCTTGCCGTTCGCAGGTTTTCATCCTTTACCTTATGTTCAGCCTTCTTGTTGGATTTCATAATGTGTGTACATTTCTATTTATATTTTGTTAGTTTTCTCCAACTGTAATTTTGTTTGATAGCTCATATATACGTGGACATTCTACTGCTGGTTTCTTTGATTTGTCTTGAAACCTCTAAAACATGCTGTCAGCAATTTTATTTAGCAAACTACAGCCTATTTGTTGAAAGTTATTCCTGTATATAACAGGTATAACATATATAGACAGATGAAGCAGCATTGATTATATTTCTTATTTTCCTCTTAAGGATTTGGTATTAAGGGGACCGTTATCAATGCTTAAATCAACTTAGTGAGTGAGGTTGGCCCCTTTACTTGCTCCAACGTAATGGGGTTTTCAAATTGCTCCTACATAGTCACTCTATGTTCTTTTCTTTTCCTGCAAATGTTGTTAACTATGTGCTGGTTAACTTCGATCGGCTAACTTTTTGTGCTGGAATGCTTTATATATTATACAAAGAAATTGGCCCCTTTTTTTCCTCCTATCAAGTATTGCTACAGTTGACAGTTGGAAGATTTGGAGTTCAGAAAATGTTCCGTGCATTTTTTTAATTTCTTTTTTATTTGAAATTTGTCTCCTTTATTCTTCCTTTATGACATTCTGCATCAGAAAAAGAGTGAAATCCAGACATGCTGCATCTGAGATGACTTGATTATGTGATATGAACATGCTATTTTGCTGGTTTTTTAATTGGCCTTTTATCTTGTTTGAATTTGAATTTGAAACAGGTCAATGTATGAAACCATGACAACCAAATTGCATAGGAACCGCGTATTTAAACTGAAAGGATGGATAATTTTTGCAATTTTAGAATAAGAGGGTAAAGCCTCGAGGCTTACCCTTTTTTATCTAGACCTCACTGTTCGTTTAACATCCAAACCCTAGATAAGACGTAGCGAGAACTTCAATGCTCACATTTGTGCTTGAAAACCTGGATATTTCTCTAGTTTAGTAATATAATATACAAAGATTGCATGTTGGTTTTCAAAACCAATCTCGTTCTTCCAAAATCAAATTGCAACAGAATAAAGGTTTTAAAAATCAATTTCACTCAGTCAATAACATAAACTTTAGCATTATGCGAGTGTATTAAACATCGTAAATTAAATTACCTCTTGCAGTGTGGTTTCTTCTTTTTAGATTCTTCAAAAGGTCAACTACAAGATGAACTATCATTTTCGATTCTTTGAGTAGCTATACACGACCTTTCTTAGATTTGATAAAATCAAATAGGTGCAGAATACAAACTACGCTTTTTTAGAGCGTGTCTCGTCACTCTTAAAAGAGTCTAATTATTTAAGTGGGCTATTGATGTGCTCCACTAAGGAGGGTGACCACACACTAAAATGTGTTTCTAGTATGCTAACCATAAAAGATAATCCAAGTCCTAAAAAAGGTGTCCACCATGTACTCGTAGAAAATATTGATGGTTCATCTTGATAGTTCAATTGTTTTAAGAATCGAAAAATTATAAGGTTTTAGATTTGGAATTAACGATGTGACTTAGGATTCTGTCTTATGTTCTTGATTGGAAATCTGAAAATATTTTTTAAAGCCTGTTATGCTCTGTTTATGATTTTTGAATAAAAGAAAGGGATTTTGATTTTTAAAACAAATGTTGCACTCTCTCTAGCAAACCCTATTAGGCTGAGGGTTATTTTTTCTTTCTTGTATTTTAATTTATAATTGTTTAGATGCATTTTTTTCTTGGCATGAACATTCTCAACCTTTGCTTTATGTATGCAAATGGTCCCTTTTCACGATTTTCATCCGTTTGACTATTAAAAGCCAATTTTTTTAATCAAAAGACTACGAAGCCCTTGCTTTTATTCAAATAATAAAAATAAAATTTAAAAGAAAAGACAAAGAAAAGAAATAGCTTATCCTACCAAACCAATTCCCACCCCACCCCACCCCAATACCCTCTATTTCCCTAAATCTTGTCTACTTTGTAACCCTCTTCCTCCAAACGCCAACCTCTGTCCATCTATATGGTTTTGATCATGGTGCAAATCTGCAGTGTAATGGTAACGATTCGGCCTGCATCTAAGTTGTTAACTCATATGTACCGTACGCCTTGGAAGAGCTTGTGTTCATCTTACCACTTATGAATTTTTTCGTGTCTTCCCGTATTCAAACACAAGACCTCCCTTATTAGTGATTTAAGTTAAATCCTAGTACCAATTTAGTAACATATATGTATAACATTGCTTAGTATATGAATTAATGTGAAATCTAATTTATTATGTGGGGCCTTGTTTAAATTCAAATCGAATCAATCAAATTTATCATGGGGACCTTCCCTATGATTGTGGTTGACAAATTTTGGAGAACTCTTGATATTAGGAAGGGTCCCAAATAATTAAATTTAATCTTAATTTGTCTATCACGTCAACATTGCTCAACATAAGCAAAGCAAGATTGCTTAGGGGATCAAATATCTTTTTCTATATAGTGTTAATAATATGGCTTCCTGGAAAATGAGATGAAAAGTTGTGTGATCGAAGAAACACAATGTGTTGCTCACCTTTCAACTGTGTGGGAGAGATCATAGCACCAGAGGTTATCTACCACAAGGAAAAGTGGGAAACGATGAAACCACAATCAAGGAATATGTAACATGTATATGTCCGAAATTGGGGAATGGGTACAATCAATGTGTATGTATTGTGTATATGTTAAAAATTGGGGAATGGTTTACATATACAAAGATAGGAAGTGTGGTGGATTGGGGAGGGGAAGATATTGGGATGGAGTGCATTTTGGAGATTAGTTTGGTAGGTTATTTCTTTTCTTTTTTTTCTTTTCTTGTTTATTTTATATATATAATTTAAAGTAATGGCATTGATGTCTTTTGATTAAAAATTTGACTTTTTAAGGATCAAATGGATGAAAATAGCGAAAAATGCTATTTGCGCACGTAGACCATAGGTTAAGCTGTTGAAGATGTCTGTGTTAAGGAAAATACTTTAGGGACTGAAATCGTACATAGGCAATAGGTTAGGGACCGTTTGTGCCTGTTTTGCATATTATTTTGTATCGTCTTTGTTATATCATTTTGTGGATCTTTTTATTATGTTTTTGATATTTGAAATAATATGTAATTTGCTGTATAATAATATTCTCAGGGATGGCATTGATTGTTGATAATCCCTTCCCCATTAAAAATGGGTTGAAGTGGCCTTCTTCAATGCTTATATTGAATGTTTGGAGTTTGTCAGGCTTCATGAACTTTTATGTTAATGGAGTTTGGAATATTCTCCTACATATTTTTACAATTAAAGCTTATTGAAAACTATTGTATATTTTGAATCATGTCTTGATCTGGATAATTTAATGGTGGGAGAGTTACTCAACAGTTAAAGTTGATGTCAAGTTACGTAAAGAATCCTGATTTCAACATTAGGTTCTACTTATTTTATTCTTCTTGCTAGCCTTTTCAAAATTGGAGGTCATCTAATCTGCTTGATAAATGGGAAAAAAGAAAAATCCCACAAAAAGTGAAAATATTAAAGTTTCATGGGAAAAAGCTAAGAATTGAATGTATTCATGCGGCAAATAATTATTACAAGTAGAGAAGCAATTGGTCAGATAATTTGCTGTCGAAACTTTTTCAATTCCCTAAATTCTTTTTTTCCTCTGCAGGGCCTGCTACGGCGTTTTACGATTTGTTATGGAGAACGGAGCAAAGGGGTGCGAGGTATGAAATTGTTGTTTTACTATCCCTTCCCTAGGGGTTTACTCATCATCAACCTTGATTCCAATCAGTATTTATCAATAGGTTATTGTTAGTGGAAAGCTTAGAGCTCAACGTGCAAAATCAATGAAATTCAAGGATGGCTACATGATATCCTCGGGCCAGCCTGTGAAAGAGTACATCGACTCTGCTGTGAGGCACGTTCTTCTTAGACAGGCAAGTTCATGAAATTTCTTTTCATTTGTCGAGATATCTTTGAAGCTGGTTGTTGTTCTTTTAGCGATCATTTGTTGTCCGGATAATTTGGTTGAATTGTTTATCTGCATCTGAACTTTCAATTTGATTGGTTATATACACGTTGCAGGGCGTTCTTGGTATCAAAGTGAAGATCATGCTTGAATGGGACCCGAAAGGCAAGCAGGGTCCGGTTAAACCCTTACCTGACCTTGTCACGATTCATCCACCCAAGGAAGAGGAGCTATACATCCCTCCTGCTCTAGCTTCAACAGAAGAGATTCCAGTCGCATAAAATCTTGTCAGCAGCCGGAATACAACTGATGTAGATATGTGATGTGAAAATTATTTTTGTTGTATCAGATTTTGTTGTTTTGATTACGGTGTTCATGATCGATAAAGTCTACATAAAGTTCTTGATCATATCCTGGTGCTGGTGGCCATGTTCTGTCGATGTGTAAGAATCTGATTCCAGTTTGGAGAATCATAATGTAAAATTATATGTTGTGCCTTAAATTTTTCCTAGGGATTTTATAGTTTGATGCTGATGGTTACCATTAGGGCATTACTTGCTTGGGAAAAAAATCACTTAACCTATTAAAACAAAGCAAACCTTGAATTACTAAAGGGTTGTACTCTTTGTGTTTCAGTTTTGTGTTTTGAGTTTTGAATTCATTTTAGGTTGTGTGTTTTGAGTGTCGATTTTGAGATTGTTGAAAATGTGTTCTTTTTGGCATTTTGAAAAATTGTTTTGAAAACATTCAAAACGTGTTTTGAAAATTTTGACTTGATTATAATTGAAAACACTCGAAACGACAAATTGTCGTTTGGAGTTTTCTTTGTAAATTTTTAACTTGTTTTTAAAAATGCGTTTTTAAAAATGGGAAAGTGAATGCTTTTTCACTATTTTGAAAAATCGAAAACAGAAAACGGTTTGAAAATGACAAAGAGAACATGTCTTAAACATTTGAAATTCTAGAATTACACACATCTCAACAAAAATATACCAATTTTACTTGCTCTTCATAAATCCTCAAAATTCTGTAATTGGAACAAAACACCAGCTGTTAATAAGCAATCAATTATTTAAGATTCCTGAAATAATGCTGTATCCCAAAAATAGAATTTGGAAATTGCTATTAGGTGCTGCAACACTATTCCATAAATTATGGATGTGAATGAATTGTTGTTGTACGTGACCTTTACCAATTACCAGACTAGAAATAAACTTTTGTAACGATTTCTGTAAAGATTTCTTATATTTGCTTCATAAATTGAGGTGGAGTCCCTACATTGAGAGAGCTGATAAATTTTACTAATAAATAAAAAATTCTTGAACTATGGGAGAAGGTCGGAATCCATTTGGTAATCCTGACGTTGTTTTTCATTGCAATACTTGTACACATGAAAGACAATAATTTGCATAACTGCATTAATGACACATCGACGTGTCTAACAAAAAACACATAATATAATGAATAATAATGGAAATGTTCTCCTAGGGGTCGGCGAAGGTCGGTTCGGTTCGATTTTTTTCGGTTCCAGAAATTTTCGGGTATTTAGTAAATGGAACCATCGGTTCCTATATATTTCTGGAACTGTTCGGGTTCGGTTCCGTACTATAA
>CAIGRT010037276.1:0-14028 GCA_903798405.1 Fraxinus platypoda
TTAATTCGAAAAATTAAAGATGGAAGTAGTATTCATGAATTTCTTTTCATTGCTAATGAATCAGCTCTTATGTATTTTGTTTCCGAATGGAGAACACGTGGAAGTGAATAGTAAGAACTTTCTCTTATTATGCCATAATTTTTTTATTGGAATCATAATTTCTTGCACATAAATTTATTTTTCCAAAGAATGGGCTCAAACAAACTTTTAATATCACACTTGGAAAACTTCCAGAAAACCTCAAATGAGGAAACTGTAACTTTTCTCTCACGTTTGTACCAAAACTTACAACCCAGAAGACCTATTTTCGGTTTGAATTGATTTTCTGAGTNACCTATTTTCGGTTTGAATTGATTTTCTGAGTTCAACACAAATTTCAACAATTTTGTACAAAATCCTCGCAGTCTTCCTATGCTTACCGTGGGGAATTCAAAAACTGCAAAATATATGATTTAGTATTGAATTGTAACCCCCGTTAACCTGCTAGCGAAGATGAAATTGATGCTGTAGTCTGAAGCAGAGAACTCGTGAAAGAAGTTGCTGTTTTAGAATGAATATGGATAGGATGGGAAAGTAGGAATACAATTAAGTTTAGAATTGACTACCATAGTAAATGGTTGCTTAAGTTTTTTCTTTCTCATTTATTCTCGAGACATAAGAGAGTCCAATTGCGAGTACAAGAAAGTCCATATTACCATCTTGTTTTAAAACTTCGTGAATGGATAGTGGATGATGGCTAGCTATGTCAACGAGCCGAGTCGAAAAAAAAAAGTTCGGGCTCGGCTCGAGCTTTTTTGGCCGAGCTTTTTTTAGGCCCGGCCCGA
The DNA here is from genome assembly GCA_903798405.1 of Fraxinus platypoda. NCBI lineage: Eukaryota > Viridiplantae > Streptophyta > Magnoliopsida > Lamiales > Oleaceae > Fraxinus > Fraxinus platypoda. The sequence goes on from CAIGRT010037276.1 coordinate 825, forward strand.
GCAGAGCCGAGCCCGACCAAAAAAAATAAGGCTCGGTCCAAGCCTTAGCGGGCCGAGCCGGCTCGCTTTTTTATTTATTTATTATTATTATTTTTTCTTAGGCAGTTTTAAATTTTTTTTTATTAATTTAATTTTTTTTTATTAATTACGGGCTGGACCGGCTCGGGCCAACCCCCCAAAATGGGGCTCGATTCCACCGAGCCCGAGTCGGGCTCGGCTCAGGCTTTTTCCGGGACGAGCCGACGAGCTTTTTTGCCATCGCTAATGATGGCTGTGGATAAGATGAGTATAAAAAATGTTTCACAAATGAATAGTAAACGATGGATCACCTATTTTAAAATAGTAGGGATTATTATTATTATTATTTGTCTACAAGTTAACGTTCAGACGAGGCTAATTAGCCAAAATAGCCAAATTATTATCTTCATCTCGCTCCACTTAGAGCATCTCTAAGAAACTCTTTAAACATGAGAAACTCTATATTTTAAAAAGTCAACATTTAAAATGATACTACAAGAGATTCCTTAAATTAACATTTTAATTTAGAGAGTGGGTTTGACTCTTCAAATTTGAAGAGCCCAACTCACTCTTTATACTTAAATACATTCAAAGTGTTTCAATTTTCAATATACGAAAACAATAAAATAATATAAAGAAAAACTAGTTAAAATAATAAAAAAAAAATTTGGGAGTAGTAAAATTAAGTATTAAATATAAAAAATTTGTTGGCATACTTCAAAATTTTATCTCTCCAAATTTATAAATAGTCTCCGAGTAATAGAATATGCTTTTTAGAAACAGAGAACGCATACTCTAACCTCTCCCTCTGTTTCGTTTCATGAGCAGCAAAGTTGAGATATGCCGCCAAATAAAAGGCATCAGCATTCAGCAAAGCACAGTCTACACAACACCCAACATTTACTCTATGCACGCACACGATTTTTCATTAAAGCAAATCCAGCAACAAAAGGAAGATTTTCCGCGGATTTGAAACCCCAAAATTAGTAGAAGTTGATGAAGAGAGGCAAAATCCGGGGCTTTGCATGCAAGCCATTTTTCAAAAGACCCCCATTTTACTTACCTATTTCATACATCAGCAGCATTGGCTGTGTATTGAGCTGGCTTTGCTATAAATTCGTTGCCTTTTCTGCTTCTAGGGTTTTCCGCCAGAGTTTTGTGAGTTTGAGTGAAAAAATTGAGGTTGGCTTGTGGATTCTTGAATTTTTATTGGTTTTTTGAGGGGCACTTTGGATTAGAACAAAAAGAAAAATGGGTTCTCCTTCTCGTCACGGTGCTTCACAGAAAGAGCTTGAAGATGGACTAAGGGCTGCTGGGAACAAGCTTCTGAAATCTCCTTCCTCCACTGATGAACTACTCACCCTGCTTGAGGTAAGACTCAATCACCGTGTTCATGTGTATTTATTTACATTTTTTTTTTTTTTGTGTATATGTATAGAGATGGAATCTGTTTGTACTGAGTGTCTTTCATATATAGAAAAGCTCAAATTTTTAAAATCTTGTACTGAAGCTATTTGTGCAAATGTCAATTATATTTGTAGAAACTCAAGTTTCCATAAACGCGCAAAGACACCCACTTTTATGTCAATGTACTTAGTCTGAGAAAACATTATTGGGGCATAAACTGAGTTATGTTTGTGATAAATATTTTGTTTAGTGTGTCAAAATTCGAAAATTTATATTCCATATGTGATATATGTCTTCAAAAATTGATTATTTTACACGATACACTCTGAATATATTTTGTGTTTGATGTTTTTTATGTCTGTAACAAGCCAGTGTCAGCCTAGGTATGTATTTGATGATTTACTTGCTTGTGTGTTTCGAAGATGGCAGTGGACAGCCACATACTAAGCAATTCATGAAAACTATTAGATAATATTGTATTTTTTTGTTGAATGTTGTAAGATTGTCAATTCAAGAAAGAGGGAAGGTTTTAATCTTTTAAAGTTTTTTCTTCATTCTTTTCCATGAAACTCATAATTTAGTGTTTTTGTTGGATTGATCACATTGCGTTACTGGATGTGAAAATGTATTTCCGTCATTTAATTCTTTTCCTTGTTGATAGATATTGGTATTTGGAAAGGGCAGATTTTTTTAGTGTGTTGGATTTATCTTTGCCATTTGGCTGAAACTAATATCTTGATGCTTTAATGGCTGCGTTAATCATTTGTAGAACACTTGGTGGCTTGAATTTTATGTGTCTATCTATATGTTCTTCTCTTAGCTTGGCAACAATCAGAGTAGAACATTCTGCTGGATTTGCTTCTAGTGACTAATTGGTCTCCCACAGATTTCCCTTGGTTCTGGTTTGATAGGTAGCGAGATTAAAGGAGATCTTATCATCCGCGCATGTTACATACTAATTATTTCCTTTTTGAAGAAATAAGAACACGTCTCATCTTCTTTACTTGTGATGGTCCACTTGCACGCACCCCTTATATGTTTGTTTGAGATCTATTTACTTGTATGCAAAACCTTGTTTGATGGGCTGTTTAGATGTTGTAAAACTTATTGTTGTTTTACCATTTTATGAGTAGAGAAATGATTTCCATGGAGCTGCCGCTAATTATGGTTCATTTTTTTAATCTTGATAGAAGAGAGCTTTGCTTATTTTAGAATGTTCTCATTCCCATTTTAATTGTCAGACAGATTTGCTAATTTGTCTGATGCATCCTTGACATTCACCATGTCTCCCAATTCTTCTCTTCCTAGTCTCACTATATTTAATATTTTGCTGAATGTGTTTGTTTGTCTTGTATTTCGTTCTTTGATACAGAAAGCAGAGAACCTTTTACCCAAGGTATGTCAACAGCCTCCCACATCAACAGGGAGGGCACTTCTACCATTGATGACGGCACTGGTTGCTGATGAACTCTCACAGCATTCTGATGCAAATGTCCAAGTTGCAGTTGCATCTTGTATTAATGAGCTCACTAGAATATCTGCTCCAGAATTCCCTTATAGTGATGATCGCATGAAGGTTGTCAGAATCCATTTATTCTTGTTTCTTTTGCAACTTAGTGATTTCTCTCTCTCTCTCTCTCTCTCTCTCTCTCTATATATATATATATATATATATATATGTCTGTCTGTATGTATGTTCTTTCCACATCTAAGGTATTTGCACATTTACTAACTGGTCTAAGGGTTGCTGATGACAGGGAATTTTTGGATTGTTTATGGTTGCATTTGAGAAATTGTCCTGTGAGTCTGGTCGCACTTATGAGAGAGCCCTGCAAATTCTTCAAACCGTGGCCAGTGTGAGGTCATGCCTGATGATGGTCGACATAGAGTGTGATGCACTAATTGGTGAGATGTTCCAACTGTTTTTCAAGACCATTAGGTAAGTCTGAAGAGTTGGCCTGTAGCATTTGAATATAATTATCTATATTTCATTGGATCACATTATTGTAGCAACAGTTTTCTTTTTCTTAATGCCTGTTGAGTGAGGTTGTATTATTGCTGAAGGTCCAATCACCCCCCTAGTGTTTTCACACACATGGAAACTATCATGACTTTGGTGATACAAGAAAGCGATGAAATCTCATTCCAGCTTCTGAGTCCCCTTTTAGTCAGTGTAACAATGAAAAATAAGGTAACGATTGCATACATGCTCTTTGACACAATTATTTGTTCTATATGTTTTCTTGTCATTCTTTTTACAAATTAATTTTTTGTTTCAGAATGTTTCTCCCATTTCCTGGGAGTTGGGAGAAAAGGTCTTTAGAAACTGCTCCGGCAAACTAAAACATTATCTAAAAAAAGCAGTGGAGTCAATGAACCTGGATATTGATGACTATGCTGAAATAGTTACTTCTATTTGCCGGGATACATCCAGATCCAGTAGGAGAAACACGGTGCTTTTCTTCTAAATACTTTCTGCATTTAAAACAGCACTTTGTTCCCTTAAATTATTATTTTAAGAAAAATGTTTATACGGGGTTCGAGCTATTTTATTGCATTTGTTGGAGAATATTCTATTTGCTTTAAATATTTTAGTATCTGATGGAGTGTGTGAAAATCACATTGCATATTGATGATCAGCTAGACGTGTCTGGAAGATGACATCTCTGATAGTAATAATAAGCTTCTATCTCTTCTACGAAAAGCAGTATCTTACATGCTTCTTAATGCAAATTTCTTCAATGTCATTTTCTTTTTCAACTGCAGCATTGTCCAAGTTATAGGAAATTAGTATTGTAATCTTATTATACGCACGGGCATCCACGATCTCTTGTCTTTGAAAAAATGCATTACACATCTACCCAGTAAGTTCAATCCTACAGCAAGTTGCATAAGCATTTGTGTAAGTTATAGGAAATTGGAATTGTAATCTTATTATATGCATGGGACAGGTATCAATGATCTTTTCTCTTTGAAAAAATGTATTACAAATCTTAGTAAGTTCATCACTCGTACAGCGTGTTGCATAATTGCAAGTAAGTCCACTTGATTTAAATTTCTGATAGAAAAATTCTGCTCCATTGACTTTACAAATGGACACCATTCTGAATATGGGAACAAACTAGCCAGAGGCAAGTTGTATCTGACACAATATCATAGAGATTCCGAATTTCATGGTTTTGTGTACTATATTTTGTAATTGCGGCGCTATAGCTTTTGAGTATCAGTGCAAATATACTCTAAGGATGCTCGAAATATATCATGTCGAAGTTTTCTTTTTATGGTATATCATCTGTATTTTGCTAATAAAGTTTATTTTTAATATCCTTTTATATGAATCAGGTGGCAAAAGAGGCTGTTCTGTCTGATGAGGAGATATCCAATTCTGAGCCTGAAGATATCACTCCTGAAAGGAAGACTGCTAATGGAAATCTTTCAGATGATGAAAATTCGCAGGGGACTTTAAAGAGCTGTCAGCAGGAGCTTAAAAATACTGACATTACAGAAATACAACAAGAAGAAAGGGACACGGGAGCGGTTCAAAAGAAAAGGGGTAGAAAACCTAATTCATTGATGAAACCGGAAGAGGGTTATGATCATGGTTGGATAAGTAGATGCAAGGATTTCTTTGAAGTACACCGTAATGGTAAGAATCAAGAAAAAGACAGTTCACCTAGAAGTTCATCGTCAAAAGAGTTAGCTTCGTTGACTAAATCTAGAAAGGGGAAATCACCTGATTTTTTCCACAAAAAGGGACCTCAGAGTGAGAAAATGGCAACTTATGTATCCGAAGATCATTTATCAAATGACGGATCTTCTCGTAGAAGGGGTTGGCCAAAGAAGAAAGAGAGCATAACAGTGGAGGAAGAAGAGATCCTTAGTGACACTGGTGGAAAAGATGAGTTGTCACTCCAAGGATTTGACGGGAGCAAACAAATCAGAAATGATATTATTGGTGGGAAACATAAATCTGAAAAGATTGGAGACAAGGTAATGAAATACTCGTTTGTTTGATGGTTTCTGCTTGTGTAATTGGTTTATGTGCCTTTGAATTCTTCTATTATATATATATATATATTTTTTTTTATGAGTGATGTAGGTGGTTGTTTCTCCCTCCACGTCAAATCCAACAAAAGCCAAACGCAAGAAGAATTTGGCGCCAGATGTGGAAAAGGTACTATCATGTAATAATACTGATGATGGAGATTGATAATGCCCTTTGAAATATCTGCTTTTGTAATTGTGTTTGGAGCACACGCTTAAACACTCTCTTGTTTATCCTTTAGTGATTTAATTAAATTCATTTTCTTGCTCTCAATTATTCGGTGATTTTCAATTCAGAAGTCTAGGAGGACCCAAATTATTAAAAGTTATGGTGAGGAGTTGGTTGGCACAAAGATACAGGTTTGGTGGCCAATGGACAAAACGTAAGTAATAAATGTTGACGGCATGCTTTCCATTGTAAATTATATTCCTATTTACATTTTCCTTGACCAAATAATGGTTTCCTTTTCTGTTACTTGAGCATTGTATTAAATTGGGTTGCCTCATGTCTCTCATGCCATGGGAGTGAATTACTTTACATCCTCCTCCGCCCCCACCTCCCAAAAAAAAAAAAAAAACTTCCCCACAATGGGAAAAAACTAATGTGACCTTGATGGACCAACTAGGTAGTAGTATGGAACTCAGCAGAAAAAGTTCCATTCCGAGCCTCTTTTTTTACGTTGAACTCAGTAGTGTGTCAGACATCCTCTTAGACTATATGCCAAATCATGTCGGAGGCATTTTCTTCCTTGAATATTATATGTTCTCCACCTGAAATTTAGCAATATTTTCTCACTTTTAAGATTTATGCAGGTTTTACCCAGGCATTGTTAATTCTTTTGATCCTTTCAAAAAGAAGCACAAGGTGAAAGATACTTGCTTAAGGGCTTCACAAGTATCTTCCTCCCAGCATTCTAGTTATAGCGTGTCTGGCGAAGCTTATTACCAAACACGTTGGATTATTTATATTTTTCATATTTCTGAGTTAATGAAAAAAAAAGTTAATTTTGATAGGTAACTCTTATCTTAATGTCAAAACAAGTAACTCGTTTCAACTTTGACCAACAAAAAGATTAATGTATGAAAACTTGCTTATTTACTTATATAAGTAATCTGTTTAAGCTAGCCAAACATGTTCTTACTTCACCTTAAGAACTGAATTGCTTAGTGGAGGAACATACTTGTGTTGCAGATAACCCGACCACCTTATTTGATTCATGTTTTATTGCTTTTCAATACCTACATGCTCACGTCCTAGTTTGTTTGTCTTGTGCAGATTATATATGAAGATAAGTGGGAAGAAATCTTGAATCTGAGTAAACAAAGATGGGAACTGGTTGACATGTGCCCTCAACTGGTCAGATACATTTTAGATTGTACTCAATCTCATAGTCAATATTCTGGTGATTTTACCATTTTTCTCTAACTTACTTTCTCTGTCCTATTTACTTTGTTACGTAACTGCTCGATGCAATACTTTCAGAAGGAAGAAGCCCATCTTCCATCTTCTGCTACTGTGCCTGTCAAGTAAGTTAAAATTTTTCTAAGAAGTAATAGTTAAGAGTTCCCTTTGACCCGACCTCACATCTTTTTAATTGATAAAAAAAATGTATCTAGTTTTATTTCCATCATCTCCCAAGTGCTTAATTCTTCTTTAAGCTGAAATTAAAGTAAATATGTTATAATCTGCTAGTTTAAGTGGCCAACATGGTTGCCCTTGTTTGGGCTATGGTTCTACTTTATGGGACTTTACTTCATTATGCTTAGCCAGACATGCCCTTGGTGCATTTGTTAGTTTTCTTCATCCAGTGTAGCACTTGAATAATATTTGTTTCACATTCTAGATTATCCTTTGTTCTGGGATTACCTTAAATAATTTAATTCAAGTTTCAACCTGTGAAGAAAAGAAAGGGAAAGTAATGGGGAAGAAAATCTATTGAAGCTTAATTTCTTGTTGAAACCTATTCAGTTCTTCATTTTGTATTCTTTAGTCACCCTGTCTGATTTTTTTCCTCCCTGCCCCCAATGAATAGATAATCGAACATGCTTGGATGGAATTATTATTATCTTTTCTGAACTTGAGCAGGAACGAAAAAAAGAAGACAGAAAAACGGAAGGCAGGATCATCAACAGTGCAAGAACATTGCGCCTCCTTGTCTAAAAGGTTGTTTTGCTTTTGAAGTTCTATAAAATTTTAAAAGAATTTTTTTTTCCATTTATACTTGCATTACCAAGTATAGCCTTCTATAAGCTAAATCTTCTGCCTTCAGATCCAAAAATAAGCCTTGTAAACCCAGTAAATCTGGGGATAATTCTATAGCAAACGTCATTTGCATTGAGGATGATCCAGGGGATGAGACACGGGAAACAAAAGTCTCACCAAACGACGATCCTGTTGGAGCAAAACTTGCAGTCAAGCCAGAGGCAGAAGCATCGGTGAGTGACATAGAACCTGACAACTAGACCCGCCAGAATGTAAGAAAGAATTAAATCCCAATCTGCTATGGAATCATTGATCTTGAACTCAGGATTTTGGGAAAAAAAAAAAACTGAAGATGGCTACACCTGAGAGTGCATCCCGGTTAATTTACAACTGTAGCTTAATTTTGTGTGATCATATCCGAATTCAAATAACTTGAATTTCAGTGGGGGCATTTCTTGTTTCCCCAAAACTGTAATGGAGTCCGTCTTCAGCTACAGTTCTTTTGTACCTTTGTCTGGTAGGATGGTTTTTCAAAATTTTGATATAAAACCCTCCATGAGGGTTTGGCAACAAGCACAAGAGACGTAATAGTGAAGTAGTTACCAAGGTGTAGTAGGTTTGACTTTGGATATAATATTTTTTAATTATTGTATGCTACTTCATTACCCCTTAGATTGATGCTAAATATCATTAATCTCTTCGCCTTCCTCGTCGCCATTCTTCATCCCATCTCGCATTCATCCCATTTCTCCCCTACTACATTTCTCCTTGCCATGACCTTACTCCCACTTTCGATTTTGGAATTGCCCCAGTAGCTACTCAAGATCTGAAACACTTCAGGAGTTGAGTTAGACCATCCAATACTAATGTGGATTGCATATCAAAAGAATTGCCGCAGATAATGTTGGTAAAAATTTCTTCGATTATGCTACATGTACATAATGATTTGCATACACGTAATGTGGTAAGATATGATTGAATTAGAATTTCTTCAATCAAATAAAAATAAATAAAATTTCTTTTGACACTTCATCTGTGCGTAAATCATTATATGACTCTGTATAAGTAACATTATTCAAATTTCTCTAGTGCAACTTAAGTAGACATCATAAAGATGTTTGTTATGATGTAGTGGCTCTGGTGAGAGTCGACAAAAATAACGCTCTCGTTTTCTCTTTCCTAATAATTATAGAGTTAAATAATTATATTTTTTTTGGTTAGTGCAATTATTCAAGAAAAGAAGGGTGGTGGGTTGTGGACTTGTGGGGGTGACGTGGGTCTATTTAACTGTGGTAGGTGAAGTTGTAAAATATTTTCCTTTTATAAATAAATAAATACACTCCCATGGATTTCTTCACCCATGTTTTTTTGTTTTCTTTGAAACATTCGATTCCTTCTTTATTTACCCGCCTGCCGCCACCGTCTTATTCACCACCCACCAAGTAGAATTATCCACCAACCACCGTCGGAAAAGCCAGTATGCCGTCAGTTCCCGGAAAACTCGTCTGCGTCACCGGCGCTGGAGGTTTCATTGCTTCATGGCTCGTCAAACTCCTCCTTGAAAAAGGGTACACTGTTAGAGGCACTGTCCGAAATCCAGGTGAAACATCATAATCCAAAAGCGTTAAACAAACTTATTTATCAAATTATGTCTTCAACATGCCCTTCACGTGCATGATCACATTTTCCTTCGAAAGTATAACACGTGTACAATTTATGGGTTCGACGCAGATGATCCCAAGAATTCTCATTTAAGAGAACTTGAAGGAGCAAATGAGAGATTAATTTTATGCAGAGCCGAGCTTAATGATTATGGAAGTTTACGTGAAGCAATCGATGGCTGTGATGGTGTTTTCCATACTGCTTCACCCGTCACCGATGATCCAGTAAGTTCTTATTAATTATTATTTTTTAGTAATCGTTTTCAATTATGCATTCTCACGGTAAAATGTTCTTTACGTCGACTCAAAACTTTTTCCTATTTTTTAATGAGTTCTCTAAAAATTTACTATTCAAAAACTCATTCTTCACAAAATAATGGCTCAAACAGGGGCTAAATTGAATCTTGGTTTGACCTTTTAATTTACGTTTGTTTGGACATTCTTTATTGTCACTTTTCGATTTGATTCGAATATCAGTTGGCTAATAAAAGCTCGTTCAAATAAGCCACCTCATCCCCACTTGATCAAATTTACCTCATAACTGTGGTTGACTCGTCTAGACTCTAACCATTTGCATGATTTTGTTTTTTTAATTGTAAGGTATCATGTAATATAATACTCACGCCTGTTTAACTTATATTGCTATGATATTTGGCTCCAATTGTTTCAATTGAAGGAGCAAATGGTGGAGCCAGCGGTAAATGGGGCAAAGAATGTAATTCGTGCGGCGGCGGAAGCCAAAGTCCGCCGTGTAGTTTTAACCTCATCAATTGGCGCAGTATACATGGATCCCAACAGAGACCCTGAACAAGTTGTTGATGAGAGTTGCTGGAGTGATCTTGAATTCTGCAAAAATACCAAGGTTAATTTGCATATACTCTTAACACATTAGAAATCTTTATTGGTTAACTTGAAATTTTGTTACAATTTGTTGTTGTGTTTGTTATGTTGCTTAACGATAAAGTTAATGTGGCATCAAATAACTAGATTGCTACATTGCCGTTGTCGACCTTAAAAGTGGAAACCAAGGTCATGGGTGGCCAAGAGGGCCCACTTGGAGACTTAGGATCTGAGCTGGAAATTGAATGTTAAGTTTGTATGTACTAAAGAATGTGGACGGAGTGACTAAATTGTAATAAAATTTTAGTTTGTTGACCCCACGAGTGTGCATAAATAATGGAGATCATTAATTACTTATTTGACACGGCATTGTAGAATTGGTATTGCTATGGGAAGGCTGTGGCAGAACAAGCAGCATGGGATATGGCGAAGGAGTTAGGAGTGGACATGGTGGTCATCAACCCGGTTTTGGTGCTTGGACCGTTGCTTCAAACCACTATAAATGCCAGTGTTCTCCATATATTGAAGTATTTGACTGGCTCAGCAAAGTCTTATGCGAACTCCGTCCAGGGGTATGTGCATGTCGAGGATGTGGCATTGGCTCAAACAATTCTTTTCGAGACACCTTTGGCCTCCGGGCGCTACCTTTGTGTTGAGAGTGTGATCCATCGAGCTGAGGTGGTCGAGATTCTCGCCAAGTTTTTCCCCGAATATCCAATCCCTACCAAGTAAGTTTTTTTAAATGTTCCAAATTCCATTTGAAAATATCACATTTTATTCCCCTCTTTCTTCTAGATTAGTCACACTATACTTTTGTTAATCAAATATATATTACCTTAAACTACTTTATAGGGATATTTTGATTTCAAAATTCATATAGTTGAAAAATCAAAATCTACTCAAATTTGCCAGAGAATATAATTCTCACTCGTTAAGTCGATTATCGACCGGTTCGAGTGTGAAATTTGATCCAATAGATCAATAGTGTGGGCGGCTCTACTTATGATTATTGGTCGTTTTTGTCATGTTGTATTAATTAGTTTTTAGGTTAGGTATCCAATTTAGAAAAGTCAATCACAGCTTTTCTATTCCATTATTCATTTTTGGTTCATTAAGACTAATCTTCACTAAATTGACATTCTTTTAAGTTAGTTAATGCAATATTAGTAGAAACAATGGAGGAATATATCAAAATTAAGGAGGAGTTGTGATTGATAGGTCCCTGTTTGATTTTGCTAAAAATCAGATATTGAGTAGATTTCGATAAAAAATGATGAAATTTGTAGTTTAAAAGTTGATAAAAGTTACGAGTTCCATGAAAAAGTTTGGTTAAAAATGAATTATTTACTTATAATTTATATTTTTATCAACTTATTTAGCTAATCGAAACATCATGACTAGCATTGAGTCAATTTATATTCTTCTTTGTGAATTCTGCAGGTGCTCAGATGAAAACCCAAGAAGAAAACCCTACAAATTCTCAAACCAAAAGCTGAAAGACTTGGGGTTGGAATTTACACCGGTGAAACTGTGTTTATATGACACAGTCAAAAGCCTGAAGGAGAAAGGACACATCCCAATTCCTAAACAAAATGATGAACCCATTCACATTCAGTCTTAGACATAATTTCTTCTGTATTTGCTGCCATTTTTTTCAACAAAGTGGTTGCTGTAATTAATAAGAGACTGATAATGTGGGAATTAGGTTAACAACATTAAATTCTGTTTTTATTTTTCTTTTCAAAGCAAATGTCTTATCAGAAGTTAATGAATTTTGGATATTATGCTTAATGACATATTATTGGATTCATCATGAATGAATGACCCAATCTATTATTTTCCTTAATCAGGAATTTGGAAAAAAAAAATTTGAAAACGATTTAATTTATAAATAATAATGATGGAATATCATATATAATTGTGACTTGAGACTTTGTTGGATCTCATAGCAGTCTCAATTTTCAATTGATTATTTATCATTTTAAAGAGTTGATTTGTATTTTGTAACCACAAATTACTCTTGATTACACTTAGATGACCTATTAAAATCCTTATACTAGGATTTCCCTCCTCTTTGGTCTTGTCTTGACAATAGTGTCTGGTGAGATTTCTCATTATATTTCCTCTACTAGTTCAATTGGGACCTTGAGCAAGTTTAGCTAAATTTAAAGAGAACCGATATTTTCATCCATCGTTCTTATATATTTATTCCACTCTAAATTTATTTCTAATTATATTCATTCACATTGCATTTCAACATTATCCCTATTAAATTCATTTAATTAAACACTATATATTCACGACAATAAATATAATGAACACCGATTCTTAAATTATGCTAAATACCAGTGACATGTCATATTAACTCATTGGTAAATAGAGATTTTGTGGGTCTCTTTCACACTGTTCAACAAACTGCTTCAACAAGATTTTCGAATGGATATATCCATCAAAGAACGCATTCATACTCCCACTTCGTTGTGTTGTTGACATCTTTGCCCAGAAAGTGATTTTCAAAAAGCAAGGTACCCAACAACCTCTGTTCTCGTACAGTCCAGACAACCAATCAGTATCATGCAAGTCAAACCCATTGATCATCACTCTCCAACCTTTTTCAAATTCATCAACAGTCTACAAATCATATACCAATTTGTATATAGCCGAGAATATCTAACTTTTATCAACGTGATAGCTAAACTTCTCTGGCAACTTCTTCATAATGTGCCACAAATACCATCAATGCTTAGTATTTGGGAAAACAACCTCATTTGCATTTTGTATGACCATATCTTGATCGATAATTATTCCATAGGGAGGTTGACCATACATGCACTAAAGTCATGCACTAAATAACCATACAAGTGCACTTGTATTCTTATTCGATAACTCAAAGGGCTACAACATTGCTTCAGATATCATCTTCCAATTCGATCGTTTGCCATGTCAAAAATGGGTTTCAAATTGAGACTGAAAATCGGTTTATAACTTTTCGATTAGAACTTGATATGTGATCATACTTTGACAATATTTC
>CAIGRT010037278.1:0-16610 GCA_903798405.1 Fraxinus platypoda
TCATTCTCATTTTTCTACAGTACTCATTTCTAACCACACATTCTCCAAATAAAATAATATTACACATAAACCCAAAAATTCTTCTTACTTTTTAACCACACATTCTTTACATCAATCACTATTCAAAAACTCATTCTTCAAAAGAATGGGTGTCAAACACCTCGTAGGAAATAGAATGGAATAAAAATTCAAATAACAAATTTTAAGAATTATAGATATGTTTATTTATTTATTTTCTCTCAAAAACTGGAGGTTTGTGGGGATATTCACCGTTTTAATAGGCAAGCAATAGATGAACATAAATTTAGTTTCTCTCCTAAGATTTATTTATCTATCTAATTCCACGAACCGTTGTATTATGAATACGTCAAATTTGATTACTCTTTAAAATTTTAAAAGAATCGTTTTGCTCATTTAAATAAGCTCGTGTCATATTAAGTTCATTTTCAATCATACATTCGTCAGATAATACAATTTTAAACATAAATTCAAAATTATTCGTACTTTTTAATCACATTTAAAAAAAAATAAAAATCGCATTTGAAAAAATATACTCACAAAAAACTATGTCATCTAGTTTTAGATTTCATTAAGAGTGCATTTGATTGCGAAAATGAAATTTGCATGCAAAGAAAATAAATATGTTTGATTGATTGATTTAGTTTTCAATAAAAAATTATTATATTTGTCCACTTTTATTGGTGGATAAATATGAGAGAGATGAAAGTGAATTACATGAAAAAAGTAAAAATTACACATCCAAAAAAAAAAAAAAATTCTTCTCATTGAAGAATATTTGGTCACGTGATCAAAAGTTGAAAAAAATTATCAATCGAACACTCAAAATAAAAATTTGACTGAAAAAACGACATTTTTATGAAAAATAAAATCAATCAAACGTAATCTAATCTTGTCAAAAGGATAACCATAATCCTTGTATTTAATTTTATTTTCTATAATTATCGATGTGAGATTATGGATAACAGGATGAAATCAGTCTTCAACTTAAAGTCCAAGTTCATCGACCCCATTTTTAAGACCTTGTATGGGAGGGATTAAAATTGAAAATATAACCGTTATTGTTGACTTTTATTAGATGAATGGAACCCAATAACAACCATATTTTCAATTTTAATTGACTTTTAATCCCTCCCGAACGGAGCCTAAATATTTATGTAATTCACAATTTTTATTAATTTTGAACCACAAATTTCATCCATTTTTATCTATGTTTACTCAAAATATAACTTTTAGCCAAACCAAACGGAGGCTAGTTGAGAAAATGGCGAAACCAAGAAAGATAAACTGAATCACCTTTTTTTTCCTTCTACAATGAAATATGCTGAACTGAATAGGGGGTACATTCGATATTCTACCAAAAAAAAAAAAAAAAACACCTAAAATGTTTCATTTTCCTTTATAATCCACACCAACTCTTTTTTTGTTTTTTTCTCTTCAACCCCCCTAACTTTTCTCGTCTTTCACTTCTACCCTAAAAACTACATGAAAAGTTCAGACTGCAATACAGTGTAGTAATTAGCAGCCTCATCTTCAAGCTCCCAGAACCCATCAAACGAAGCAGCAAAATCATTATAATTCCCAGAGTTGATTTCTTCATCAACTGTGTTGTTAGTGTTGGGGATTCCAAGCTCGTCATCAGAGGCTTCAAGGAGGTGTCTAATTACTTTAATACTATCATCATCTTCTTCTTCTTCTTTAGGGCTACACTCACCGCAGCCGGAGGTTGTGGTGGCAGCGGCGGCGGGTTGATGGTCCTGCTCAGCTTCTGAGGCCGTACAGGTTAAAGGGTCACCAGAGAGTTCTTGTTGGAGGGTAGAGAAAATGGCTGATAAATCTTGATTTGGCTCATTTTCTTCTGGCTCTTCGTCAAGAATGGATAATATGTTGTTGTATGATTTGTGGCGCTTTGAGTTTGAATCTTCAAGCTCAATGACTTGTTCATGGGATTCTTCTCTCTGTCGTTTTGATTGGGTTTCAGCCATATTAGAGAGAGAGGGAGTATGAGTGAGAATGTGATGGGAAAAAAGGGTAGGGTTTCAAAGGTTTATATAGAGAGAGAGGATATGTGAAGTTTCGGTCAAAGATAGAAAGTGAGAATATTTAATCAATTTTTAATTTTCACTCCCTCCCTTGGTGAGTGTGAGAGAGATGTTGACAGGTGAGAATATTAATTAAATAATCAATTAACCATGAGTAATTCTATTTAGCTTTATTGGAAGAGTAATGCTATTCATCTTCACTGGTGATGAAAATACAGTTTACGTGGCATTAATGTGTCATTAAATTATATGTGAAATTAAATAAGTCATTTAATTTCACATTTTATTTAACATACTATCATTTAAAACCATCTAAACTGTGTTTTCATCCGCACTGGGTGACGTTAATATGACATTAAATGATTAGTAGAATTAAATGACACATTCATCTTTAATTTAATCTATCATTTAACGTCGCCTAAATTGAAATTGCAATCACAATGGGACTATACATCATTATTCTTTAAGCATAGCATTACCTAGTGGATCGTTTAATTTTTAGAAGTTATTCATTAATTAGCCTTTGTTTGGTGGTCATTAGTTCCAAAAAATAATATTCTGAATAATGATTTCTAAAAGAATGTGTAGTTAAAAAGTATAAAAAGTTTTGAATTTATGTGTAAAATATTTTAGTGTTTGAATGTGTGGTTGAAAATAAGTATGTAGAAAAAAATTTGAAATTAATTGTTGTCAAACAAGGGCTTAATTGGTGTGTTTTATAGTTGTTTAGTATCAATGGTTCTTGGGGACCATTTGATAAAACTTTTGAAAAGTTAAAAGTTGTTCCTGAATATATTTGAATAATTTTTTGAAATTTTTTTGAATATGTTTGGATGATTTTTTAGAAACGCTTTGTCGAACTGAAAGAACTTTTAGAAAAAAATAGTCTAAAATAACCTTATCATGAAAGTATTCTACAAGAAATAAAAACTGTCAAATAAGACCTTGTTAGATCAATCTCTATAATGGATAAATAATAACTTCTATGTAGCACCTCTAATGCTCATCAACAATCCAAGAAATATAGAGCAGACTCTACCTTTATACCCTAGGATAAGGAAATTTAATGAAGATGCTTTTAGTACTTTAATTTAATGAAGACTACGATAAAAATTATGGATTCTCGAATTTGATTCAATAATAAATTTATTTTACGCAAAAAATTGAAAGTAGGCAATAAGAAAAGTCAGAACAAGAATAAACATGTTTATGTGAAAATTTTAGATGGAAAAGACTACGAACAGAAGAGGAGAAAAACCACTACATCAAAGATGAGTACTCCGAGTAATATGATGAAACCCTAAAATACATCATATACGGACCTATCAATCCGATCCCTCCACTATTACAACATACTCCAAAAAAATTCTCATAGTTTTAGTTTCATCTCATATGTTGCACTACAAACTTTTTTGATCCGACCAAACAGAATTCGAATCACCTTACTTCAATAATTTACACGATCTTCATCGTCGAGTAGCGAATATGAAACATATGGTGACAGAAACACGAAGATATGATTCTTTAACTTTCTTATTGTACTCTTTTGTCTTTAACATGATAAGTTTCACTTTTGGTATAGCATGTTTTATTTTGTTATTGACAAAACAAGTTGTACATAGAGCAAAAGTTAAAGAGTTGGAATTAGGTTAGCTTTTGTTTCACGAGTGGGCTATACTACTTATTTCTTGTCAGATAATAAAAAAGTAAAAAATATTTAGTCTTTTGAGGTAGTAATCAAGATGTAGATCGGACGGTCAGCAGGCCCTTTAAACTAAAGTGTTTTTCTAAAGCTATACAGAGATGTATGTATATGTATGTATATAATAATACAGTGTGTTCAGAGTTTTATTACAGCATCTGTTTGAACACTGTCGACTGCTACGTCACTGTCACCTATTGAATATAATCAACGGTCAAGATTTCTTTCTTTGATAGTTATATCTGGGGTTCAGATCAACATATACTAGAATCTCGAGGCATTCAATGGTCTAGAAGAATAAAAAAGTTTTATTCTCGATAAATTTAAGCCCCTATTTGTCTACTATTATTTCAAAAAATTGTTTGCTACAGTAAGATTTTCCACCACACATTCACCTAATAAAATATTTTACACGCAAACCAATAAAATTATTTTACTTTTCAACCACACATTCTCCAAAAAATACTATTCGTTACTCTATTTTTCTCCTAATAATGGGAAACAAACACACCATAAATTTCTCGATACGAAATGATATGATTTTCTTTGAAATAGAAGTATGTAAAAAAAAAATTGTGAGTTAATGGTTTTTCTATTTCATCATCTTCATTTCTATTAAAAAAAAAAAAAAATCTTTGGTTATTACCTAATAGATAATGAAATGACATTTACCCATTACGTATTGTCTTGTATTATTGTAGTTTCTTATGGAAGTTACTTCTTCTCTAGAAATTTGTGAAATTTAAAAGACAAAAAAAAACTTCATTTTTTATTAAGGGTATAAAGGACAATTTGATACCAAATTTGGCCATTTTTTGCAAAGGTTATCAAAATTAGACATTTTCAATTGACAAACATATAATTGACATTTTTGAAAACTCAATCTTTTTGTGACAAATTTAACTCCAATCTTCAATTAATTGGCGAATTTCATCTTCAGAGGCACAATCATCCAAAATTATATGGAGTCATCATGTGCATGAAATGACTCAAAATGTGCCAACAAGTGTAAGAGGATTGGAGTGCAAATGGCGCTGAGAATAATGAGTTCTCGTTTGACAATCATTAAAAATAATTTTTTTGAAAAAAATTTGAATGATAAATTTTTTAGAGAATGTATTATTAAAAAGTAGGAAAAATTTTGAATTTATGTGAAAAATATTTTATTGTGAGAATGTGTGATAAAAAATGAGTTTGAAAAAAAAAGTTTTGTTTTAATAATTTTCAAACAGTAGCTGAATAGAGACCACTTTACATAAATATTAAAAATGGATTCTTTTCATTTTCTTATTCAAATTTGGTCCTTAATAATTCCCTCTTTGACTATCAGACTACAAAACCCCCATTCCTCTTCTTTATATACAGATTACAGACTTTTGATTTTGTGTACATGGAAGTTTGAAATTAGTGTTGGAATTATTGATGATAAACAATGTCAAGTGGACTTCATCGATCTTCGAGCGCTGCTTCGAAAAACGTCCTCCCTCCTCAAGAACTCCTCGACGATCTCTGCAGGTATTTTCAAACATACATACATACGTTACACGAATATGTTCTTTTACTATTTTTTAGTTCACAAGAAATGGAAACTGGGACTTTCTTGTTTGAAACTTTGAAAAGGTAAAGTGGGAGTTCATAGGTTAAAGTAGTTGAAATTTGAAGTCACGAATTAATTTTTTTTTTTTTGCTTTAGTCAGTTTTATTAAATCGATCATTTGTATCTCTATAATCAATTTATAGTTGATCACAAAAAAGAAAAAAAAAAAAAACGGGTAAAAGTAAAAGCTATTTTCAGTTTTGGTCAAGCTTTATTTATTTGGATAATTACTAATAAATATGTTATGATAGAAATTGAATCATGGAAGAAATTCGAATCGCTAGACTACTTGTGCAACATCTTTCATTTTATCCAAATGGAAGATGCCAAGTGATTATAAAAAATATTAGAAAATAATTGATTGAACCATATAGATCAAAAAGTGGTCAGTATGGGTGCATAATATAGGTCAAGAGCTAATGATCCAGGAAATGGAGAAGACGTGTCTGTATGTTTCCTCTTTGTTTTATATTCTTTTATGGTCTAATCTAATGACATTAATGTATTTGGTAAACTATTAAAGCAATCATTACTGACATTTGACATGCTTAAAATATGAGGAAAATGTTAATCAATTGTTTTCTTTTGGCAAAGATGTCAGTATGCTTTTGGCTACACATGATGAATGATTAACTCTTAGTAAAGATTGTTTTGGTGCATT
The DNA here is from genome assembly GCA_903798405.1 of Fraxinus platypoda. NCBI lineage: Eukaryota > Viridiplantae > Streptophyta > Magnoliopsida > Lamiales > Oleaceae > Fraxinus > Fraxinus platypoda. The sequence continues at coordinate 6,021 of CAIGRT010037278.1, forward strand.
TTCACTTTTTCTTTGAACAGTGATGAACATGTATCATCATCAATTCCGGTTGGTGTTTTCCCAGTTCACTATATTTTTAAGGTCATGTACTTGTAATTACATTGTTTCTATTTCTGTTAAATGTGTTCATTTTCTATGCAGTCGGTTTGTTCTGAACGTGCCGAAAGAAGACCAGCAATCTTTTGAGAGGATTTTGTTTCTTGTGGAGTATGCACATTGGTTTTATGAAGATAACTCTGTGGAGAAGAACCTCTATATTGTCTACTTAGATTGCATATTCTTGCATCCTTATTAGGAGTCAAAGGGGGCTCAATTTTTTTTCTTGTCTCCTCGTTGATTGGATTGATAGGATCGTTGGACTTACTAAGCATATAGTCTTTCCTTTGGAATTTGAATTGGTATTCTTGCTTCTACATTCCACACATAAGCCAGCCTTTTTTTTTGGATGTGATGTACTCTGACTCTGAAAAGTGACAAGCTTCACATCTATACTTGTGACTTATTTGAGATGGCTATCTGTTAGGTCTTATATTTGCTTAGTCTTTTCACTTTTTTGTGTCTTTTATATGAATGTGGAATGTTTGTGAGGGTGCATGTTTATACCATGTTTTAATATCTGATCATACACATGTTCCTTAATATAATGCAGTATTTAACAATTGCGATGTTTTGAAGCCGTATGTTGCCCATATAGATGACATATTTAAGGACTTCACTTCGTATAAGGTTCGAGTTCCAGTAACAGGGGCCATTATACTGGATGAAACTTATGAACGGGTAAGATCTTTTGAGCATGGCTGCTCCAAATCTATTATTTAATCCTTAAGTAGTCGACTATAACATTCTTGAATATTCCTTTATGGTTTCATCTCTCTCTCTCTCTCTCTCTCTCTCTCTCTCTCTCTCTCTCTCTCTCTCTCTCATNCTCTCTCTCTCTCTCTCTCTCTCTCTCTCTCTCTCTCTCATGACAGTCTTTACTTTCTACATTCAGTGTGCATGTTTTTAACACTTACCTGTTGACCTTGAACTGAAACTTTCAAGAGCTGACATTGTACCTCATTAGGTTAATATGAGCTATTAAACCTCTTAACATAAAAAAGAGAGAATGAAATAATGAAATAACTTTAAAAAATTCAAATAACTTGTTTCTCTTTCTGTCCAGCTTGTGGGTATATGTCTTTCTTTCTGATTGATGCATCTGCTATAAGAATTTTGATTGATTTCGTTATTTTAATTTTATATTTTTAAGACTTATTTGGAAGATTTAGGGATTGAAAGTTTGTACAGATGTTGTGGTGAAGTGTATATTATCAGAATGCCTCTGGAATTCAGTAAGATAGTTAATGATTCGAATTTTTATAACAGTAAAAATCCCTAAAATGTAAACTAGTATTATTACATGAAAGTTTCTATAGAACAGAGGTGTTCATTGAATGGAAAAATAACTTTAAATAACTTATTTTCTTCTTTACTTTGACAAATGTATTTGAAGCAATTTTTTCTATTGAGTTAGATTTCCTAAAGTTTTTTGAATACCACTTACTTTTCCGGTTTTTTGCTTTGAACTATTATGACAACAAAATCAGTGCTTACTAGTGAAGGGGTGGAAAGGAACAAGCTGGAGCTTTCCCCGTGGGAAAAAGAATAAAGATGAGGAAGACCACAATTGTGCCATCAGAGAAGTATGTCTATATTTCTTCCCGTGGCATTTGTCATTTTATTCAACGATTTGTAGCAGTATCCTCTAGAATGCTGAGGTTCATGAGAATCGAAAACGTGCTATCGTGTGCATTATTGTAATATGTTACTTGAGGTTCTTTCTACTTCAGGCATGTACATGTCCTTCCATTTTTGAGTGTGTTAAAGTTGACTAATTACTTGATATGTCTTTCAGGGCATATAGATACGATGCTAAGTCAATCATGTTGGGTTTCTCAATGTCAATTGTCCATCATTATCCAATTTTTGAGTCAAATGTATCCTTTAATTTTGAAAAGCCTAATAGGAAAGGAAAATCTGTTCCCCCCTTAAGTGCATCAATGCAATTCATAACCGCTCTAAAGGAACCTTCTTACCAATCAATAATGATCCGGTATTTAATTGATATGTATTTCTCAAAATGTTTATAGTTATAGCCTCCTAAAATCTGATCCCTTCTCTTCACGCACATAATGCTCAAAGCAATAAAATGCTTCTGACTTCATTTTGTGTGGATGCAGGTCATGGAGGAAACAGGTTTTGATTTTTCAAAACTTCTTAACAAAGATGACTACATTGAAATGATTTTTGGACAGCAGAGAGTGAGGCTGTATATAGTCGCTGGAGTGAAAGATGATACAGCCTTTGCTCCTCTCACTAAAAAAGAGATAAGTGTAAGTCATTTTTCCATTGAAAAGCTCGAAACTTCCCAGCTTCATTTTGTGGCAATGCCTTTATATCTTTAAGGTTGAACTTATTTTTTCTTTTCTTTGTGTTTTCTGTTCTCTCCTTTGCCTAGATCTTTCTGGAAAAAAAGGAAAAATATAAGCTTTTCTGCTCATCCATTATGTGTTGTATCCATATAAATGCCTAAATCTTGTGTGAACGCATGTTTATCAAATCTGATTTAGGACAACTAAACTATGTTGGTATATTATTCAGGAAATTGCATGGCACCGACTTGATGAACTTCATCCAGCAAGTGATGATGTCATATCTCGTGCGACCACTGGCCTCAAGCTTTACATGGTTGCTCCGTTTCTTAAGTGAGTTTGTTGGCATGCATTTTGTGCAATCTCCAAACTGTGTATTGGTTTCTTATAGATCCAGACCTTTTTTTGCAGATCTTTGAAAACATGGATTGCGGCTCATCCATCTCTCTTAGCACCTAGATCAGACAGACCTGTGAAAGGTTCTCTCTCTCTCTCTCTCTCTTTTTCTTACTGTTCTGCTTCCTCAATCTATATCTCTGATGCATGTAGCATCACTTGCCAGTTCTACATTTTTATATCCGTATAGCACATGATAGACCCTAGTGGCCTCGGTTCAAGGTTCGTTGATTTATTCTTAATTGAAAATATAAATACTAGAGAGGAGATGAATCTTGATGGTTTAATGTGCTTCTATCAGCCAATCTTAATGGACCAATTGTAAAGACTGATGCTTAATGACTTTTGAGTCTCAAGCATTGTAACAACTTCCTGTCTCGCATTGTTGGTAGATTCAAGGCATATTTAGCCCCCGTTTGGCACCCATTCTCATTCTCATTCTCATTCTTTTTCTCTTTCTTCATTTCAACCACACATTCTATCAATAAAATAATATTACACATAAACCTAAAAATTCTCCTTACTTTTTAACCACAAATTCTTCCATCAATCACTATTCAAAAACACATTTTTCTACTAAAATGGGTGTCAAACACCCTCTTAGGGATTTGGACAAATTAAATGTGAATTTCTGACAGTATGGCCATTTATGTGGTGGCTTATCTTGGTAAGGCTTACATTTGCAAAGCAGCCTTCGTGGTTGTGTTGCTATGCTATTTTAATGGCCGTGATTATCATTCTAAGGCATGCTAAATTATGCACACACAAGCACTTTCCTTGCTGGATTCTTCTGCTTGTTTTGTGTCAACATGAAGAAATCCTTGTACCTATATTTCCTGGCACCATGAAATTAACACCATTTTTAAAATTAGCTTATATAGGGTGCACATTCTGATTAATTTTCATTATAATTGGACCCCTCTTGTGACATGGCCAAAAGTAAGGTGTTCTCAGATCTTTGTATCTGATTGTTGACACCCCTTCCTGACCTTGATGTGTAAGAAGCTGGTGCCTGGGGTGTTTGCCTTTGTTGACAGTGTATGACTTTTATTTTGTGTCCATTAGCTTTTCTAATTTACCATCAAATAATTAAATTTTAGACTATTTTCTAATAAAATCATTGGTACAGTTTATGGTTCCTTCTTTCCGCTGATTTCTTAAATCTCAACCTAATCCCCTGCAGATATTTTCGTAGATAAAGATTTAGTTAATTAGGGGAAATACCTTACTGAAGTAGCATATGAAGCAAACTAAATAGAAACTACCTCAACGAAAGTTGGCTGAACATCCATCCATATATCTAATTTTTGGAGATGACTTGAGAAAGAAGCTTATTTATAAATTATCCTTTCTGCTGCATGATATCATAATTGGATTCTTCTCCCTAGGCATATAGAGGATCCAAATAGAGCCCGTCGTCAGAAATTAGTGCTTTCATGGACTGTACGTCTGTACTCGGGTAACACCTCCATACCCATGATGGATGTTGGAGCATTTCTGAGTCGATTTGCCTGAAAATTTTGTCTCTTACTCTGCACCATTTCAGGTCATTACGTGTTTTAGGAGCCCAGGGTTTTTCTTGGTGGTGTTGACTGTAACACGGTGGGGTTAGGGGTGATTGGCAGATGTGTTCTTTTTCTCTCCATTTCTCTTTCTTTGTTTTTGCACGTGGCAAGTTAACTCAGTGCATTAGAAGGACACATCATATATTTTGTATGCCACGTAGGAAGAATGGTTAGTTTTATCAACTGATAGTAATAGATATAGTGATTTAACAACTTCAGTGACTTTATTGAAACAAAATTAAGTTTAGTGACTAAAATGAACTTTGTTGTTTCTCATATGCCCTATGTTGCTTCCTTATCATCTCTCATGTTTTGTTGGAATCTAAAAGAGTACTTTTCCAGGTTTCAGTTTACTGACAATTTATACTTGCATTTTAAAGGAATTACTGTTTGGAAGGCAAAGAACAGCTCTACCGGAAACAGCTCAACAACAACAGAGAGCAAGCCAAGTAAACCAGTGGGTGACATGCATCCTTCTGAAGGTCCTGGAAAGAGCTTTAGAAACTTTCAGTTCGATACTGCTGCAATATTTCGTGCAATGGATGCTGCCTTCTGTGGATAAATGGTGAACCCAACTGCTACTCATAAAGGGCTGATGTGCACATAGTTTGACTAGAGATAGCTATTGATAAGAGGATGGTTTTAACTCAGTACTCGTTAGTTGATGTTAGTAGTTGTAATGGCTGTATATTGTGTTCAGTCCTGGCCTGGAGGTCGGGAATGTAAGTACATTCTGTACAGCAAACTATGGGTGAATAGTTCAGACATTTCATCTTATGTGCAGTTATCTTAGGAAATTGAATAGTTCAGACTTCCTATAACGCAAATTTAGGCTTATTAGCACAAAACGACCATACGTTTGGTCTTTAGCGTGCAATACATCCTTACGTTTTAAATTTTTGCATTTTCACCCCTATTTTCATGGTTCATTGCGAAAATCGTTCTTTTCATCTATTCTTTCAATGTAAAGCTGTAAAATAACGAAAATGCCCTCCTATTTAAATAAAACAAAAAGAATAGAAAAGAAAAGAAAGAACAAATTAAAATCAGTCCCAAAATCTCAAAAAATTACAAATGAGTCCACGATGTATAATTAAAAATCCAACCTACGCCAAACATTTCGGCCATCCACCACCTTTGAACCTTAAAAACTCTGGTCAACCACCACCCAAACCACCGGAACTCCATACCATTAGACAACTCTCACTCTCCTCTACACGTACCACCTAGCCACTAGCCTTAAAGTCACCAAATTTGGTCGAAATCGATGGCCGAAACCTTCGTTGTACACATTTACTATCCATGCTTGATCATCATATGGAGGCTGAATTGTTGAAGACCCATAGGTGGAATTGCTGCGTTGTGATCAGATGATGCCAGAATGGGTGGTCCACGATCATGGGTCCCACCACCGATGTCGAAAATCGCGAATGAAAGTATCGTTTTCGCTTGATTCGAAAAATGGGGCTGCAAATTTTGATTGTGTGGATTTGTTGATGTTGCAAGATCATAAATAGGTGCGTCCTGATAAGTATAGTTGATCGGTATGAAGGAAAGGGCATGTGTATTGCCGGAGAAGGTGATGTATTGCCGGAGAAGGTGATGTAGTCAATTTTTGTGTTGACAAGTTGCTGATTTTGGCCATCGACTCCGGCTAAATCTGGTGACGTTAGGACTAATGGCTGGGTGGTATGTATAGAGGGGAGTGAGGGCTGTCTAATGGTATGGAGTTCCGGTGGTTTGGGTGGTGGTTGGCCTGAGTTTTAGGCGTAGGTTGGATTTTTAATTATACATTGGTGACTCATTTATAATCTTTTGAAATTTTGGGACTATTATTCTAATTTGTTCTTTATTTTTTTTCTTTTTGTTTTATTTAAATAGGAGGAAGTTTTCGTCATTTTACAGCTTTTAATTGAAAAAATAGATGAAAATGATGATTTCCGCAATGAAACGTGGAAATCGGGGTGAAAATGCAAAAGATTGAAACGTAAGGATATTTTGCACACTAAAAGCCTAACGTAGGAATTTTGTGCTAATAAGCCTGCAAATTTGTTATTGTGATAGAACATGTTTTGAACTTTATTATTATTATTATTATTATTATTATTATTATTGTTGTTGTTGTTGTTGTTATTTTTTTAAATCTACGTTGAGAGCAGTTACTATTATCAAGTCGGGACTCGAGAAATTAAGTATTGAGATTTTTGTTTTTTTTTTTAACAGAATATTGGACTTTCATTTTGTTATTGTATACAAGTAGAAAATAAAGAAAAAAAGAAAAATTCCTATACTTAGAGTAGGTATTTTTATAAGACTTAAAAAATCAAATACTGAAATATCAATTTTTTATATGATATAAATAAACCGAACAAATTCTATACTAGTAGAGGGTAGATGCCCCGCGCAAGATTTGGACAAATATGAGATTGAAATATCATTTCTTTTTTCTTGCATACGAGGATAAAACAAATTGAAAAAAAAAAAGTTTCCTTAGAAGTTGCTAGTAGGTATTGTGGATCGAGAACTGTGCTCAAGTGGGATAAAAAAATAAAAAAATAAATTCAACTTGTAGGTGATAAGTGCATTTTACACAATTATTTAAGTCACAAAACATGGATATTTGTTGGTAACTATATCGAAATATGACTTAATTGGATATAAATTGTGTTTTGTAGGGTAACATTGATGAACATGGTGGAATTTATGAAAAATGAGTGCAAAATGACTAAAATCAAAGAAAATTAAAGTTCAGCAACCAAAGTGCAAAAAGCCAAAATATGACCCGGGAGAAGAAACGAAGATTTGAAGGAGTCAAAAAACCAATAGAGTAAATGAATGAAGTGTTGGAAGAAGAAAAAGTGAGAAAAGAAATCAAGAAACTAGAAAACGGAGTTTGAGGACCAAAATGAGAAGAATGGAAGTTTTCTTGAACTATGCGGTCGCATAGTTCTTTTTACATACGGTTGTATGTAGTACTTCAGAGAATTCCAGGGAGAATTTTATTGTTCTATGCGGTCGCATTGTACAATTTCGAAGGAAAAAAATATGGTTTCCTTATTTCAATAGAACTCGTATGGAAACGAATCTTGAGGCGTGTTTTAAAACCCTAGAGCCGTTCAGAACGGAAGGGAAGATATTCTAAGAGACTTTTGGAGTAGAGAAGAAGCCAAAAACTCGAAGATCGAATCCAAGAATACGAGAATAAATTCAAGAATTATATTGGGTGATATCGATTCTTCAGTATTCTTTTTGTTTTCTTCTTCATAACATGCTATGCTAGTTTTTTATGTATTAGGAGAACGATGAACCATGTGATATGAGTTTTAATTTTTAGTTTTATATATTTGACATTGAAACGCGAATTTTGGATATTGAACAATTTATATGATTTTATTTTCTCCACAATTATTGTGCATGGTAGTTGTGTAAATTTGGTGGCCTATTTTATCCATTCGAAAAAAAGGAAAATAGGTTCGACATATATAAATTATCATAGGGTCCGAAAGGGGATAGAAATCTACCGTAATGCCTTATGTGAATCTTTAAGTGTTCATAAAAATTTATGTACCTTTATATGTTTGCATCAATCATAGAAATATAGTTGGATCATATATAAAGTAGGTTTAACATTCTCGAGAGAGATTGTTAAATAAAATAGGAATATTGATTCGTCAAATTCAATCGTGTTGTCAACGTGTAAAACTAGGGTTAAAAATAATTATCGCATGTGCATTCGAGATCCTAATGTGTTTGTCATTCACTAAAACACATAAAACTGTGTTTAACATAATTTGCATTTAATTTGGTTAATTCACTCTTAATTGCATAGGTAGTTAATTTAGATATAATTTAGTCATAACACACCCTATTATTCTTGTTTCGGTTAAGGTCGCAATAACTAAAATTGGATTAAATCAATTTCTATGGGTACGACATTCGGACTCAAGATCCACTTTATTACTTGTTAACAAACCTACACTTGCGGTGATTTTAACTCGAAATACATTTTCGTGAACAAGTTTTTAGCGCCGCTTCCGGGGATTGAGTTTAATTTGATTTTAATTACCTCGACACTAATTCAAACATTTTTTTGTTATTTATTTATTTCATTTTAGTTATCTAAGTGCTACTATTGCGGAGATCAATTGATCAATATGAATCTCGAGAGTGGATGTTGAGCGCCGCCTCCTTTTTCTTTTAGATCTTGTGTGCGAAGGTCGCTTGACGGTGAATTGATTCTAGTTGATCTAGAAATCGAACGCACATTTCATCGTAGACAACGAAAAGCAAGAGCAGCACAACAAAAAGACCAAAAACTGCAAGTACACATGGCTAACGAACAAAACAATCAAGTAGTTCAGGTCAACGAAGAGGAAACTGTTGATGACGGAATTATGCTTGTTGGGGATTTCATGACACCACAGATCATTCAGAGTCAATCCAGCATCGTCTACTCTCTGTTTGGGCAGCCTAATTTCTAGCTGAAGACTAACGTTATACATTTATTCCAAAATGGACATCAGTCTTATGGTAGAGTTGAAGAAAATCCTCATACACACGTCTTTCGATTCTTAGAGATGTGTCAACATTTTCGATATCAGGGTATTTTAGATAATGCTATTAGACTGAGGCTGTTTCCGCACACTTTGCGTGATAAAGCACTTGAGTGGTTAGATTCTCAACCCATCGCCAGTATTAGCAAGTGGATTGATCTAGCCCAAAAGTTCTGCACAAAATTCTTTCCACCGGTCAAGATAGCAAAATTAAAGCATGATATATCTATCTTCCGCCAAAGTGAATCAGAATCTTTTGATGAAGCTTGGAACAGCAAGAATATGCTATGGAAGTGTCCTCATCATGGTATTATCAAAGGACTCTAAGTTCAATATTTTTATGCGGGATTGCTTCTATCGTTCAAAAACATGGTGGATTCTTCATCTAACGTCTCTTTATCTACCAAGACAATTAACGAAACTTTGAAGTTATTCGAGACAGTGGCTACAACTTCAGCCATGCGGTCTTCTAATGAGTTGTTCAAAAGAAAGTGCCGGATGTATACGAGGTAGGTGCTTGCTTAGCTTTATCTGCGAAAATAGATTCATTATTTCATAAGGTGTAGAGCATATCACAGACTGCTAATGGAGCACAAGCTAATAAGCCAAGTTGCGAAGAGTGTGGGGTAGATCATAATACAACATATTGTCCTATTCTGGCACAAGGAATGGAACAAGTGGATTTTGCACAATGGGGACAACGTCAACAGAATAATCCACATTCAAATACTTACAACTCAAGTTGGAGGAAGCACCCAAATTTCTCTTGGGCTAATCAGAATCAGAATAGGCCGTATGATCAATTTCAGCAGCATGAAAAAAAAAATTCAGTTGGAAGAGATGTTCGAAAAATTTATGGAGAAAACAAATCAATACATTGAAGCAAATAATCAGTTCATAAGGAAGACCGAAATAACTCTCCGAGATCAGAGCTCTGCTATTAAAAACCTGGAGACTTAAATGGGACAGATGACACTTTCTATGACTGGCAGAACAGCATGTTCATTACCCAGAAATACAGAAATCAACCCCAAGGAACATGTAAAAGTAATAACAACCAGAAGCGGGGTACAATTACCGGAAATACATGTAAAGAGACTGGTTGCAAGTAAGGAAACAGTACCTCCTTCAGATGAGCATGTGGAACATAATGAACAGACAACAGATGCATCTGCTAAGGAGAGTTCAGTTACATCACGGGTTAAGGAAACCGCTCCTATCAATCCTTATGAGCTCCTATTCCATTTCCATAGAGGTTGAAAAAGCACAAAATGGATCAATAGTACACGAAATTTTTGGAGATGTTCAAGAAACTCCACATCAACATCCTATTTGCCGATGCAATCATCCAAATGTTGAGCTACACCAAGTTCCTAAAGGACATCTTATCCAATAAACGCAAGTTAGAGGAACATGAAACAGTGATGTTGACTGAGAAGTGCAGCGCCAGAATCCAAAAAAGCTACCTCCAAAGTTAAAAGACCCAGGGAGTTTTACTGTACTTTGCACAATTGGAAATTGTTATTTTGATAAAGTTTTATACGATTTAGGTGCAAGTATTAATTTGATGCCACTTTCTATTTTCAGGCAACTTGGTTTGGGAGAGGCTAAAGCAACAACAGTGACTCTGCAGCTGGCTAATAGATCTCTTACCCACCCTAGAGG
>CAIGRT010037312.1:0-14112 GCA_903798405.1 Fraxinus platypoda
CCTGTCACAGTAGCTTTATTGATACTCATGTCATCCATTTTTTCGATAAAAATTGTGAAATAAAGAATATACACTTATATTTAAATAAAACAAAAAAAGAAAAAAAAAATACAAATAAAGAACTAATTGTAATTATAGTCCAAAATTTTTAAAAATGTACAAATGACTCCAAATAAATTATTAAAAAATTAAAAATTACAATTATAATCATTAAAATGAAAAAAAAAAAAACAAAAATTAAAATTAAAATCTGCACGCCATCCCTAACAACCCCCCTAGTCCCAAGCTTCATCTTCTTTCCCAAATTCACCGGCACCACCATCGCCTCGACGTCGGCAACTTTATCTTCCGTTCTTCTTCCACCATCTCCACTCGCGAGTCACTGACTGACTGACACCAATTCTTCCCCACCTATTTTACCGAGTTAAATATCCAACATCAAAAACAGCTATTTCACCACCATCTTCCACCTCTTCCACCATGGAATTCCCTCCACCGTCTCCTGGCCTGCCTGTCCACTATCAATTACATTAAAAACAGGTTCATCGCAACCTCCGCATTCAGCTCCATCGCCACCTCGGCCTCCAATTTCGGATCCACCGCTTCATCTCTATCATCAACAGCACACTCTTCTCCACCTTCCTCTTCCGCCGGCTTCTCCTCTGTCACAACCACTTCATCTTTCACATGCATACCACTTAACTTCAAATCACCCAATTCAGGAAAAAACCCACCTATTCTAAAAGGATTCACTTGAAACTGTTCTTGGAAACCAAAGAAACTCTGATTCTGGTTCAAGCCCATATGTGCAACACCCTCATTTACAGTCCCAAACCCATCCATTGAACTAGTAGTGCTTGGCTTTAAATTTCCCTTTGCTTGTGTAGTAGTGCAGTTCTGGTGTGTTTTGTAGTTATTTTTGAGCGAATTTGCAAAGATTTTGACCTGGGATGCTCTGCAATTTGTATGCTCTGGAGTGCAGAAAGGAGGCTAAGTTGAGATACAATAATGGGGGACTGTCGGGGTTGGGATATGGACCAAGGAAGACGGGCGACAGCGACGGCATAGAGTGGATGGAAGGTGTGTTTTGGCATTGTGGTAGCCCTCTCCTTCTGGTTGGTTAACATTCGCCATTAGAGGAGAAGTTTCAGCGACGATGATGATTACTAGTGCCCCTAGTTTCAAGGTGGGACCAGTGCACAATTTGAGTGTGAAATTGAGAAAAAAATTGGGTGTTGGTGGTGGGAAGAGGGTGGTGGAAGGGGAAGGGATTTTGTTTTTTTAATAATTTATTTGGGGTTGATTTGTAATTTTTTTAAAAATTTGAAATTATAATTGTAATTAATTTTTAATTTTTTCTTATTTTTTTTATTTAAATGAGATGATGTATTGTCATTTCAATTTTTATTGAAATAAATGACAGCATAAGATATTCATACTACATGGACGTTTTTCGTCAATTTTAAAAGGTGGAGGATTTAGTGCACCATATCTAATAGGTGGAGGTAACACGCCAATCTTTCTTTTGTTAAAATTGACACGACAAGAAATATCTTGACGATATATCATCAACCATCATCCCCTTTATACATGGGACAACACACTTCTTTTATTATTGGATGACAAAGAAGATATATAGTTAAGGATAGTATGATGAGTAATTGAAATGATATTACAACTCGAATTCTTATGATGAGTCTTTTCTTTTAGATGTCTATATTCTAGATTACACGAAAGTTATTTAGATATAAAAGAGAAGATAGGCATGGGGCGAAACAACACCGGCACTTAAAATCACGAGTCTTGAAGAATTTAATTTCTTACCACCTTATTTATCAAGAAATTAAAATTATATTTCAATTGAACATAATAAAAATACTCGAATGCTAACACTTCAAAGTAAAAAATCTAACACAAATATGTCCATTTAATTTCATTATTTAGCTTTTTTTGAAGCTTTAAAACAATGAAAGTCTTGAAGAGGAACAAATCCTAAATAAAAGAAAAACATGAGAATGGGGTGGAAACTTGTTCAACTCTTGTTTGGTACTATTATTTTCTAAATATATTTCTATTTTATATTTTCAATCTTACAGTATTCAATAATATAATATTATATGTAAATTTAATTTTTTTTTTCTATTTTTTAGCTACACATCCTCTGTTACGCTATTCTAAAATGTATTTTTGAAAAAAAAAAAAAAAAAATTGGGGTTGAAACATGCTCTCAGAGAACTTAGTAGAAAGAAAATGAAATTCTTATGGAACCAAAAAATAGAAAGGAATAAACAAAAATACATTTTCATTGGCCCTCCTTGTCTCGCATTATAATCCAGTGAAAATCTCTATTTTTTTTGGTTAATTCCTTGAAACTGAAATCCCTCCAAACCTCAACATTAATGGAGGTTTTGTTCATTTCTTTTTCACTTTATCTATGATATTGTTTTTCCAGAATTGTTTTTCCAAGAAATTCAGAATATTTCTTCACATGGCCCATCAAGATTATTGATTCCTTAATTAATATTCAGATTTCAAGATTCTACACTATATAAATACTTCAATTCGTTTGCATATGCTAGGGCTATTCTCCCTCGTTCCCCCTCAATTCCTTGATTTGTCGGAATCATTGTTCTTAGTTGTCCTTTTTCCTTGTTTGGAAAAATCAATTTGCAGCAAAACATATGAAATTGGGATGCTAAGATTTGGGTAAATGCGTCAGGTATCGGTATGATAAAGAAGCGCTATTTGTTATTTACATCAATCGCGAACTTTTATCGTAATTTCAGATATTTGAGGGGTAATTTTATGGCAGCAGCCTCGAATTTTTTGGTGGGCCAAAGGGACTTGCAGATATTGTCTCTGAGAAGGCTTTCGTCGAATTTATCTACTGCATCAGCCATTGATACAAGCAATGGAAGGTTTATTAAGGGACTGAGCTCTTTCAAGTTCAAATGCTGTTGCTCGGAAAATTATGGCAATAAATTTCAAATTCATGATAATGATATTTTTAGTAACAGTAATGGGGTGCAGAAGGCAAGGGCGTTTGGTCCGTGCTTGCCGCAATTTCTGTTTGATTCAGAGGAAGTTGTTAGTGTGGAGGACAGGGCAAACATTGTGGATTATAGTGCCTTTATTGGCGCTCGCGATGGTGGCTCTACCAATAGAGGAAGCTTGACTGGATTTCCAGATCAGCTCTTGCCCGAGAAAATCATGATTGCGGTGGATGTTGATGAGGGTATATGATTTTCTCTTCCGGTGTAATGATTTATGGTCTTGGTTGAATTCAAATCTCTCATTTTTATTGATAATATTAAGTAGTAAGACTTGTTAAGACAAGGATAATGTGCTTTTTGTGTGGAATAGTTAATATTACCAAGTCTTGTAGCTATTACATCCTGCAAAATAGTCTATGCTGTAAGTAGAAGAATTAAACAATCTCCTTCTCCACACTACTACTGCTGATTAAAAAATATGCTTTCAAAGTATTTTTGTTTTTCTTGCCATAGGCAAAAATTTTAGAGTGTAATTCTGCCATTGTAATTGTAGGAGGTATTGTTCGAAATAATTACAAGGTTCTAGGTATTGCAGGGAGAATGTTGGTGGGGGTTGACTTTCAGAATTGTTAGTTCGTTTGGAGCACTCTCTTATAAGCATTTTCTACTGTTTCAGTTTGTGAATATTCATACTATACTACGTCATTGTGATCATCCTACTCATATCCCTATACATTTCTTTTGTCTTTGTTGGCAGTTCTTGGCAATTTTGTATCAGCTCTCAATCAATTCATTGCAGATCGATATTCTATAAATCACTCAGTTTCTGAATACCATGTCTATGAGTTTTTTAAGGTACCATTTAGTCTTTAACAAGTCTGTGTTGTATATGCTGCTTGCATTTCGTGTTTGCTATCTTCTCACATTAACAAAAAAATGGCGTTCTTGAGTTCAGATTAATAAAATATCAATATGCTCATTTTATCACTGATGTGTAACCTTGATTAGCATAATATTAAAACTTCAGATGGCTTAGGCTATGACGAGAACTTCGTTTATGTGATCCACCAACTTGAGGGGAAAAAATTATGATTGATCATTTTTCCACTTTTACAATGGATTTCATGTGGTGTTGGTCCTTACCTGTTCCATCAACGTACACCTTAATTTGTGAACTCCAATTTCATAAGCCCTAAATCATATCCTTATCTTGTCAAATACAAGTATCAGCAACTGTCAAGATAACGACGCATAAAAAAATAAATAAAGCAAGCATTAATGATAAGATTCAGTATGATATGTTTAGCTATGTATCATCTGTTTTATACTTGGGCATATATATATATAAGCTTATCTTGTTTTGGAAATACTTGTGTGGGATCATTCAAGTACATTAGAAACCTTCCCCTTCATTGTGATTTCTCTTTGTGTGTCTCTTGATCCTGCTTCTCCTTTTCTTACTCTCGCCATTACTCTGGCTCTTCTTCCTTGTTCTGTTCCTTTGCTTCTGTTTTTCTACCTTTTCTCGCTTCCTCATATTTTTTCTAACAAGGGGTTATTGAATATATCAATAAGTAATATTGGTCTACTGCCAAAATGTAAGCAATAAATAAACCAAATGACTGCTTTTGAACCTAGTCCTCAGGTTGTACTTCTTTTGTCCCCATAGTAGCTTTCCTGTCATTTGTGTGATTGGTTGCTAAAAGAACTTTGTAGAATTGGGGCAGGAATATGGGGTGGCCTCCTTGATGGACTAACATTTTGTTGATTTATTACTTGAAAATCAAGTAAGATCTTGCTTCGTATTAAGAGAGTTGAGTTGTTATGGCAACGATCAATAGGTTCTCTTCGAGGTTGGGGGAATTGGAAGAGAGGGAAAGGCCGCAGCCAACTTTGTCATGATTTCGCGGCATTTATTCCAGTGAAACATAGGATCCAGATCCTGACAGTGAGAGCCTGTTTTTTAGGTATCATATGTAGCACACTAGTTCCTCTATTTACCTAGGTGTATATGTAGTCCAGTCCTCACACCTGCATTTCACATTGTATACAAATTAAATTTCTCGTCTTTGCCCAAGCTCAATTAGTTTAAGCTTGCATGTCTTTGAAGATTAATGCTTACTCGGGACAGAATCAAGTGTCCTTGTGGTAAGAGCTCCTATTTTCTTAACTATAATGGAAGTGCTCACCACTTGGGATTTTGAATTGAGTTGAAACAGCATTTCATACTCCTATAGTTTCCATGGTTTAGGATCTAAAATTGTGTAAAAAAATATGTTATAGAGGTTGAAATGAAGGATATTACTTATTTCTATTAATTTTTTTTTTTCTAATAGCCGGAAATAAATCATACCTATGCATATCTAACTCATTTTTTTTTTTTTAATAAATCTTGCAGATATGGAACTGTTCTCGTGATGAAGGTATCCATAAAGTTTGTCTTTACTAGATTGAAACACACAACTAATGGGTTTGTTATCTTTGTGATCAAACTGTGTGCATATTCATCTAGTGGATAACTTGTTTCTCACAATTTTCAGATAATGGCTCAATTGTAATTCAATTTTGTAGAAACATTATATTGTTTGAGCCCCATTTTTATATCAAAATGCATTCTTGAATAGTGATTTGACCCCATTACAATAACACATTCTTCAATAAAATAATAATACACGCAAATTCATAACTTTTCCTTATTTTTTAACCACACATTCTCTATCATAATACTATTGCAAAATGCATTTTTTTGCAAAAAAATGGGCCTCAAACAAACCCATAATGTTTTGGTTTTATTCCAATTTTGGCAGTATAACTTCGTTACAAAAAATCTTACCTATTCAATGTGTATTTTTGGTCATATTACCTAGAACTTATTAGGGGCTACACCAATGCCCTCTCCCTTCTTTTCCAATTTCATATATGAATTGTTTTTGTGACTAAAATTTTTCTGTGGATCATTACCCATGACCATTGTTGATGCTAGTATTAGATGGTGCTATGGTTTCCCTTGATGTATAACTGCAAAAGTACAAGTCTCATATTTATCTAGAGAACATCATATATCTTTTCTTTAGAAATTATTGCTCGACAGTTTGGCAATTTGTTGAAGAATGTTTAGATCTTTGTGTAGAACATACTTGTATCTTAGCTTTCAACATGCCGTCGCACCTTCCAGAGTTCCCATACTTGACAGCCTGAATAAGAAAATCATCATTTTTCTTTTGACAGCTGATATACGCGTGCACGAGTTCTTTAAGACATCTTATTTTAAGAAAGGGATTCATCCAATTCCAGGTGCCCAGAAAGCTCTTCAAAAGTTGTCCAAATTTTGTAATCTGTCAGTTGTTACGTATGTATCCTTAACCCTTGCACGCTTGACTTCTTTTTTCAATTTGCCTTTGAAACTAATTGTCATTTATTAATTCTGCGCAGGTCCCGACAGAATGCAATTAAGGAGCACACAATTGAATGGATTGAGAGATATTATCCGGGGTTGTTCAAGGAGATCCAGTTTGGAAATCACTTTGCATTGGATGGAAAGTCCAGACCTAAATCAGACATTTGCAAGTATATTTTTCATCATCTTCTGTTAGTTTTTTAAGATGATATTACTATTCACGTTTTATCCTTCCTTGACATACCAAGTACATTGTTCATCATCAAAACAAGCGTGTTGTTAAATTGCGGTATACTCTAGTTTGATTATATGCTAGGATAGTCATCATTTCTTGATCTGCAAGCATATTGACGAGGCGAGATGGTTAGAAACCTGTAAATATCTGTCCAAGAAAACTACCATTTAACCAACTTCGTCATTTTTTTTTTATTTCTTTCTTTCTTTCTTTTTTTTTTTTTTTTTTTTGTTTCTGCCAGGTCCTTGGGAGCAAAGGTTTTGATTGATGATAATCCAAGATATGCAATCGAGTGTGCTGAAGTCGGGATTAAGGTTCTTCTTTTCGATTATGAGAATTCGTATCCTTGGTCCAAGATGGTTAGTCGACATCCTCTTGTCTCCAAGGTCCACAACTGGGAAGAGGTGGAGCATCAGTTAGGATTGTGGATTACGTCATGAGAAATTTATCCCAGAACTAGGTTCATCAGTCATTGATTCATTGGAAGTAGATTTTTTTTCTTTTTAATTACCGGATTGTCAAATTACTGGAAAATTGTATTTTTGACACATTTTCGCCTTTGGTGGAGTAGCTTGGAAAGGGTTCTGTAAAACACAGGTTCCAATTTGTAGGGATGCTGAGGTGAAGGAACAGGTTGATCTAATGTTTCCATTTTTAAATTCTCTTTTTTCCTTTGATGTATAAATGGGGTTTTGCCTGTCAAAAATTGATGGCTATACCCCTTCAACCATCACAGTGTCCTTTGCTCTCATTTGATTGTACAGTAATAGAGCCTAAGTTTTTGTTGTTAAAACAAAAAGACAAGTGCATTCCATAAGAATCATTTTTTCCTAGTCGAAGATGAAACCATTTGCCTCGTCCAACTAAAGGTAAAGAACAATGATATCTAATACTAGTGGTGCTAAAGCACCAATCTAAATGGTCACATTTTATAAGTTCAATTAAATGAGTCATTTGACTTTGTTTATTATGTAGCCTATGTTTGACATTTTTCATTTTAATTTAATTTATTTCTCATACTCATTTTTAAATATATATTTACACAATGAAATATTCTATAGCTCAAAAATTTTTCTATTTTTTAACCACATATTTTCCAAAAAAATACTATTTGTTAGGTTTGTGATGTAATTGGCAAGTCTGTGAACAAAATGGACTAGGTTTATTGTGTTGTAAAAATCAGGAAGTAAGTTGCAATTGTTATAAATTGAGTTGTATTAGATCTGGAGTTTGAGAATGGAAAAGAAGGAAAAACGACGTCGTAATTTCGCTAGACTGTCGCTTTGACTTGGCTCGAGCGGCAGAAACAGAAACATTGTCTCTAGTCTGTCGACATGACTTCGCTCGAGTGACACATCGTCGCTCATTTGTCGTCCAACTTTCGCTTGAGCGACAACGTTATCCGGAGAATTTTATTTCGCGTTTTAAAGACTTTTTATCCGGTTCATTCATTTCTTAACCTACAGTATAAATACCAGCACACCTCTTAACGATTTTTTTAAGGTTGAACATTGAGAAAACACATATTGCTTCTTATCTACTTCAACAAATTCATCCAAAGCTTTCAACCTTTATTATTCGATTTGTTCTGGCGGTGAAAACATCAAATTCACTTAATCCAAATACCAAATTGCTACTTCCTACTCATCTGTCAGAGTGACGAAGTTCAAGGGAAGGTGACTGGAGTTTCAGTTGTTGAAGAACGCAAAATTCTTCGTTGATCCACATGAGATATACGAATTCATAAAGTTGGGATCTAGGAGAGCTTTGAAAACTGCAGTTGAGAGTTGGTACAGAAGCACGCAATCCAGGAGAGCTGTGGTAATTGTTGTCAGAGGTCAGAAAGTACTAGTGGTAGTCGTGTCTGGCGGATTGTAATGTCAAAATTCGTTTATAGTGGATTTTTGACTGGCAAAGTGTTCGGAGTTTTTACACAGTTGGGGTTTCTCCGTGATGAATCTGTTTGTTAGGCAATTCAACTTAGAATAATTGGACTAATTGATTAACCATCTAAAGATAATTAATAGTGACTTGTTGCTAATTAATTATTAAATTTTGATTTCGCATAAACATAAACACCTATTCACCCCCCCTCTCTAAGTGTAATTTGGGTCAAACCTCGTAATTTCACTATTCAAAATAATGTTTTTTTAAATTTTAAGAATGTCAAACATGAGCTTAATGTGATGTAATTGTCACCTAAACGGGTGCTCAACACCAATTGATGAATAATATTACTCAAAGGTAAATCAATTAATTTGAAGCAGACGACGATTCTACAATTACTATATCAGTCATAAACAACTATTCGACAAGCCAAAGATAACTTGTACCTTCCTTTGAAGCAGGCAAACAATGAAGTCCCTTGTTGATCCTAAGGCATCCACAACCCTACACCAAAATTTGCACCGTGTTGCATCAAATCTTAAAAATTTATTTATCTAAAAAATTATGTATTTATTTATTTTATTACTGCATATATTATTAAATAAATAATTACATTTAATTAACAAAAAATTTGAATTCATTAATAAATTTTAAAAAATGTAGTACAATTAATTGAAATACGACAACTAAGAAAATATTAAAAAAGAATATAATACATTTCGAATCACAATATCATAATATTACAAAGTCGTAATAGTAATCACAATTAATTATTTTTTATTAAATGATTAAAATTTATTACAAATGTACATAATAATAATAATAATAATAATAATAATAATAATAATAATAATAATAATAATAATTTATTGTATAACAAAATGGACAAATATACCCTTAACAAAAATTGGTGCAAAGTGAAAGAGAAGGGTAAAAAGGTATTAAACCATTTTAGTGCAAAATGGTGCAATGGGTTGGAGGAGATCTGCATAAAAAATTTGGATTAATTTGGTGAATTATGGTGCAATGAGAATGGGTTGGAGATGCTCATGTTCAACAAAAGACCATCTCAGTTAATTTCCCCAGATCTGCTAACATTTCTAATAGAGCTAATTGACCTTATAAATCCAATTATTCCAGAGAAATTCTCCAATTCATTTATCTTGAAACCCTTGAAATTCAACATACACATGCATTACAGATATCAACAAATTAAGGCATTGAATATTATAGCTCAGAGGGAGTAATTGTGTAATCAATAAAACCAGTTAAATTTCTATACAAGTTAGGTGATTGTCTAAGGCCCCTAAATCTCAGAATTTTGAAATCTTCAGTCATACTTTTCAATAGGTAATTATTTAAAAATTTAATTTATAGATAGAAATTATATTACTAATAAATTAATAAAAAATAAAATTATAAATATTATTGAATGACAAGTCACAGTCACGGATAATAAAATAACTATTGAAGGTAGTAATTTATGATTTTTAATGGAGTTCTTCCTTCGTGATAATTCTAAAAAAAATGTCTTAATGCCCGAAGAAAGACCAGCCAATTAGGGCCGAACAAATATAGGGCCTGACTCTTAGAATTGCAAATCTTCCTGGTGGATTGTTAAAAGTTCTGCTCTTGAATTTTTTGGGTTTTGAGCATCCGCATTCTCTTTCAACTTGTCTGCATTTGATCTTAATTGTTTTTGTTCTTTCTACTTCATAAAAATATATAGTGTGAACGACTTGCAAAGCACGATATTGCAAAGTGCAAACATTAGTCACTAGTCTTGATGACACATTCTCGTTTAGTACAAATTTTTTTATTTTTTTTCATATTCATTTCTACTGCTTATTCTTCTAATAAAATAATTTTATAATTTATAAATAACGTTATTTATTCATTTTTTATCTATACATTTTTAAGTGATTCACAAGTATTACCAATTTATTCATCATCATTATTTTTATTTATTCATACGTTAAACCATAATTAACACATATTCATTGAATTTCGGTATACTAAATATTTTAATTTCATAGACGAAATATAGTTATATCAATCTTTTATAACACATTGCATTTAAACGATTCATTTATGTGTTTTAAGGAATCAAATGTGAAATGTCTAGGGATGAAGAAGATACATATAAATTCGCACTACGAATATCTTCCCCTTCACATCACCCTTTATTTAATTTTAACTCTTAAAATCAATTTCTAATAGAGTGACCCTTGTTTGAACCTCATTTTTGGGAGATAATGTATTTTAAAATAGTGATTTTTTGAAAAATGTATGGTAAAAAATATAAAGAAAAATTTTGGATTTATGTGTAAAATTATTTTATGGAAGTACGTGTGGTTGAAGGCGAGTTTTGAAAAAAAAACGAATTTTTGAAAATACGGAGGCCAAACATAATTTTATCTAGCTAATCCAAACAACCTTGATCAAACTAATGAAAGGTAAGTCAAATAGATCTTTTTCATTAAATATTTAATTTCAACTTAACAATATAAGGTTGAGGTTGTCTATCTTGGTGAACTTATGTAGGCGGAGCTGGGGGAGATTAAAATATTCTTATTTATGGTTCCGTTTAATCATTTATTTTTTCAAGAAAAATGCTAAATGTACATAATTATTGTACATAAGAGTGCACATAACTCTCACATGGGGTGAGGTCCACAAAAATGTGAGTTCCACCCCATGTGAGGGTTATGGACACCCCTATGTATAATAATTATGTACACCAAGCGAAGTCCTTTTTTCAATATTATAAATGACATAAAAATAAATGAAAGTAAAAATGAATTTGGAAGGGTCAGCGGAACTCGGAGAAATGTGGTGGCGGTGGAGTAAGGGGAATTTTTCCGTCTCTAACTATAAAAGTTTGACAAAATATTTGATCATTATTTAAAAGCATGCTGATGGAATATTTGAATATAATCTATCATTAAAGACAATATGTTTTAATTAATTGGAGCTTAAGGATGAAGAAAAAAAAATTGAGGAACAAGTGTGACAATAAACAATGACCGAGGACATTTATTATAATTAAAATATAGTGTACAGATATAAATTGTGATTATCACCTTGTGAAATGCAATTCTGTGTAGAATGATATTACGGTTTTACTTATGTAGGAACATCTTATTATTAAGAAAAAAATTATTGGTGGTCACTCAACTTATAAAGTTTATATTGTTCACCTTAAGATCCATTTGATTTATTTCATTTTAAGCAACCAACATTATTTTTTATTCAGTTTTACCATGTTGTCAATAATTGTGACCAAAATTAAGCCAGTGGAAAGTATTTGTTATGTCCAAATTTGTAATTGACAATTTTCGTATTCAAAATCATTCATTACTGAGTTGTAATTAAAGTCAAAATATTTGAATGTTAGTAGTACAGGTCATTAAAGAGTCAAAGATGTTAAATATATAAGAAGAAGAAACATATGATGAAGGAATTTTGTTGTATTTCTTATTACTGAATAATCAAGTTTGTACAATATTTATAATTACATAACCTTGTGCAAGAAGAAAAGGAAAGAATCTAATTGTTACAACAAAATAGAAAGAGGCAAAAACAGATTCGGTGGAAGTAACGGATTGTTGGTAACAATGCTGCTATGATGTCGTGCTTCTAGATTCTTCCATCCTCCTTGAATTACAGTTGCCTGCTGATGTATTTTGAGTTGATGACTATGTTGCCAGCTCACCTCCAAGCATATCAAGTTGTTCTTTATGATTCAATAGCCTCCCGCAAGATGGAGAGTAGATATCAAACACTCCTATCTTGTTCACGTGTGAGTAAAGACTTGAAGAATTCAAGGCTTTGGTTAACATGTCTGCCACCTGCGAACCAGTGTGAATATATTCTGTAGTGATGCTTCCATTTTGTATTTTGTCTGTAATAAGATGACAATCAATTTTTATATGTTTGGTTCTTTCGTGAAAAAGGGGATTTGTTGCAATGTAAATGGCAGATTTATTGTCACAGTATAATGTTGCTGCCTGCCCATGTTCGACTTGTAATGATTCAAATAGGTATCTCATCCATGTTAGTTCAGAGCAAACTTGTGCCATTGCTCTGTATTCAGCTTCAAAGGATGATCTTGAAACCACATTTTACTTTTTTGATTTCCATGACACTAGTGAGGAACCAATGAAGACACAGCAACCTATCACATATCTTCTAGTATCCGGATAAGCTCCCCAATCTGAGAACCTTTTAGCCGAAGGTTAGAGGTAGAAGAGTAAAACAACCCTCGACCTGGTGCCTTCTTGAGATACCTTAGTACTTTATGTGCTGTATTCAGATGTAGCACTTTTGGTTTATCCATATATTGACTCAACAATTGGACTGAGTAGGATAAATCAGGTCTGGTTATTGTTAGATATAACAACCTTCCTATCAATCTTCTATAAATAGAGGGATCAGCAAGTACACTTCCTTCATCCTTAGCTAATTTAAGATTTTGATCAAGAGGTATTTTTGATGGTACTGATCCTACGGTTCTTGAATCTCCCA
Organism: Fraxinus platypoda; assembly: GCA_903798405.1. NCBI lineage: Eukaryota > Viridiplantae > Streptophyta > Magnoliopsida > Lamiales > Oleaceae > Fraxinus > Fraxinus platypoda. Next base: position 13,040 of record CAIGRT010037312.1, read on the forward strand.
GGATATCTAGAGCATACTTTCTCTGAGATATGTGTATTCCATGTTTTGATCTTGTCACTTCAATTCCCAAAAAATACTTCAATTTTCCCAAATATTTGATTTTGAACTTTGCATCAAGGGCAGCTTTGAGATGGTTTATAGCATTCATACAATTTCCTACTAAAATAACATCATCAACGTATACCAAAATGGTTGTGAATAATCCCTGAGTAGTCCTAGTAAACATGCTATAGTTTGCCTTCGACTGAGTGAAACCATGCTCAATGATAAAACATGATAGTTTTGAATACCACTGACGTGAGGCTTGCTTAAGTCTATATATACTCTTGTGAAGCTTGCACACTTTTGAACCTTCATCAGCAACATAGCCAGGGGGTAACTGTATTTATACCTCCTCATCCAAATCACCATGTAAAAAGGCATTATTAACATCTAACTGATACAAGAACCATCCTTTTATGGCTGCAATAGCAAGCAAACTTCGAATGGTTACAAGTTTTGCCACAGGGGAGAAAGTTTCATGGTAATCTAAACTTTCTTGTTGTCTGTACCCCTTTGCAACTAGCCCAGCTTTGTATCTTTCAACACTTCCATCTACTTTAAACTTGATTTTGTATACCCACTTACAACCTATTGCCTCTTTATCAGGTGACAAATCAACAATAAGCCATGTATCATTTAACTCAAGTGCCTTAATCTCGATCCTCATAGCTTCAGACCATTTAGGATGATTGAAAGCTTCCTGATAATTCTTAGGCTCAATTTGTGAAGTTATGGAGGTGACAAAGGCTTTATAAGGAATAGATAACTTGTTATATGATATGCTATTACTGAGAGGATAACAAGTACCTGAAGGAGTGCAGTCCTTTGCCTTGTTCAAGTTATGAAATTGAGTGATTGAAGTGGCTTGTTTGCAAATGAACTCCTGATATGATCCGCGATAGGCAATCACTTGGTCGAGTTTTGGAGTCCAAACTGAAGAAGTTGACAAGCTAATGTTCAAGTTTCGTGAAGGGCTCGGGAGCCGAAACGAGTTGGATTCAAGGTTTGGAAGATATCTGGAAAGAAAACGA
>CAIGRT010037318.1:0-13722 GCA_903798405.1 Fraxinus platypoda
AAAAAACACGACCTCAGCTGCCTGCTAGTCGACACCACCTCACCGTCAAACCGATGCCGCCGCCGCCACCACCACTTGAAACAAATCAGCCCATCGCAAAAAAAAAAATTTATTACAGTCACGACCACGGATCAGGACACCACCATCGCATCCACAGCACCACAACCGCACCCACCGACACAGCCACCGTCAGCACCACTACCAACTAAAAACACCGCCACCATTTACAACCACCACCAACTACCCCAACCCATCACTCCAGATTTTCACCACATTTTCCACTACCACTACCACCACCACCACCACCAGCAACGGCAACGGCAACGGCAACGGCACACACGCGCACCACCATCACCGCCCAAACACCCATCACAAACGACACCGCATATTTACCACCACAAACCGCCGCCGCCGCATCATCTCCAGCACCACCACACAAATCATCTCCAGCACCACCACACAAATTACACAGCATCGATCTCCATCGAAATCTGCTAACACACGAGTTCAATCACACACGATCTCCATCGAAATCTGCCTTGAATCAGAAATCAGTAGATTTCCATGGGGCAGTGTCGCGACGCTGCTGCGAATTAGGGCAGCGTCAAATCGCCGGCAGCAGCGCCGCGAAGGGAGGGGGAGGAGAAGGGGAGGAAGAGGTCGCCGGAGAGAAGTCGCCGGCACAACGTGGAGATGGATCGGGAATGAGAGAAGGCGCGAGGTGCTATCGTGGTTTGCTGGTGGCGACCTTCCTCCGATGACACTGCTATTTTGGGGAGAGAGAGGGGGGAGGGAGGGAGGGAGAAGTGAGAGAAAATGAGGAGAGAAATAGGTGACGGGAGAGAGAGAGAGAGAGAGCAGTGAATTTAGGGTTTGTTTTTAGATGAAATTAATTGGGATGAAGATTTTATAATTAATATTTAATTATATAATTGTAATCTGTATCTAGTCAAAAATGTCTGATTTTTGAAACTTAAAACTTGAAATCTGATTTTAGAATTAGGATCTCCAAAAGTAGGGAAATAGGTAATTATCACAAAATATAAAGGGGATAAAGGTATAATTCCCTAGATTTGGGGACCAAACCGAAACTTAAAAAATAATGTTGGTTACCAATTTAAAAACTTGAATATACGTTCAAAACCTCAATAGACAGAGCATCTTCGAGACTCTATTTTTTAAGAAGATATTTTACAATTTAGAGGGCATCTATAAATTTAGAGAGTAAATTTTTTGAAGTATTCCAACAGGTTCTTTATATTTAATACTTAATTTTACCATTACAAAAAAATATTTTTTTTTTCCTAACTTTTATTTTCACTAGCTTCCGTCCAAATTATTATATTATTTTCCTTCATTGAAAATTGAATTTTTTTGAATATATTTAATTATAAAGAGTGGATTTGACTATCCAAATTTGGAGAGACAAATTCACTCTTTAAATTAAAATGTTAATTTAAAGAGTCACTTGGAGTATAATTTTAAAGAAAAACTCTTTAAAATAGAGAGCGTCTTTATCTTTAAAGTTAAGAAACATGAAACACATTAAAATCCATGAACAGGAGGATCTATGTACCTCGATAAAAATAAATCAAGAGAAAAGAGTCAAAATTTATAACCGAGAATTAATATGATTTTGACTTTCTGAACGCTCATAATTTCACGTTTATAATTCCGTATCTTATTCTGCATCTGATTTGTGTTTTTTCTTTTCCAACCAAGTCCCTCTCAATTAAAGCTTCGGGGTTTCTTAGAACAAAAGAGGTACACATGATCACAGATTGTTAAGCATCAAGACCAAAGCAAATGTATAGCCAATGCCACAATAAGTATGGAAAATCAAAAGAAAAAGAAAAGAAGAGAAGTTAAATGTAAATCAAAAGAAAAAGAAAAAGAAAAGAAGAGTAAGTTAAATGTAATAGTCAGTTGAGTCTAGGATACAATTTCCTTTACTCCAGACCTAGGCATAAACCTTACCAGCTAAGAAAATAATTTGCCAATAAGATAATGCGATGGCGACAATCAAAATAGTCCAAAATGTATTTAACATCTACGACAAATGAGACGATGCGTGGGTAGCAATAAACCAAAGCATTATAATGGAGAATAAAGAATTATGGTAGCCCAGATGAAGCGCCTGAACCATCACGATAACCTGTACACGATTTTATACATCATACAATCCTGTTGTTTCTTTTGCACCTCTCCATTGGCTAAAGCAGTTCATCCATCAAGGGCACCAAGTTCCTTCATGTCCTCCAAGAATGCCATGTACGAGTCATCAATACCCTGTGGTTTTGGTGCAGATGATGAGCTACTGGATTCTTGCCTCACAACAGGCGCAGCTGCAGGTGGCCTGTTCATTGCCACAGCAGTTGATGGCTTTGTCTTTGGTTTTGGTTTTGGTTTTGGTTTTGGTTTTGGGAGCATGGACTCTCTCCTGACTCGTACAGATGCAGGAACCTGCAGAAAAAGCACGAAAAAACTAGAGGATAGAAAGGGTATGTTACTAACCTGCATATAAAGTAAGACACTAATTCCTTGGTTTTAAGAGCTATGCAAAGCAGTACATGACTATGTATGTATGTTTTGTGTGTGTGTGTGTGTGTAAGATTAGGTCACAGGTGTCTGCAACGTAATATCTATTGTTTGCCTTGGCCTTACAGCTTTTCATTCACTTCCTCATTCAAGTTTAAAAGAAATTATACTGCATAAATTATGGGGGTGCATGAAATACAAATGTAATTATCCGAGAGACTGATTATTAACTCGAATGATAAAAACTCTTAATTTAAAATTCTCTGTCCACTAATCAGTACAACTAAATTATTTCTACTAGAGAAATTTTATGGCTTTTAGTGTTAATGCTTGGCTGATAAATTGAACCAAATACCTCAATTATTCCTTGCATGGTTTTTAAATAATAAAATTGAAGGTTTTCAATGAGCCTGGTAAAGAAACACCTAATTTGATAATTTTAACAAGCAAAAATGTCAAATAGTAAGTACTCAGCATCATCAGATTAACCCAAGCATGGCTCATATAATGAGCAAAGAGAGGAATAAAGAGACCAGAAAACAAGAAAGATCGGAGAGAATTACAGTTCCATATAAATGAGTTTCTCTTCTTCACCCCCTAAGTGTTGTACGAGTTTTGAGAAGCTAAATGAAAAATACAGATACAAGAAATTCAGAGAAGAAATCCCAGAAGATCATAAAAGATAACTTGTTAAAGTTGTATTCTTTAATGAAAAAGTAAGAATGTGGATGATAAAAGAGTAGAGGTTTGTAGTCAATACAAGGAACATAAAATTTGGGACTGTGAACTATGTACTACAAATCCGCCAGTCAATATGATGTACATGATTTTTGCCCTAGGATCTGCAAAGTGAATTTAACCTACTAATAATTCATTTCAAGTAAGGCACCAATAATTTCGATAACAATGTAAAATATAACCAACAAAGAGAAACTCACCATAGCTGTAAGCTCTGGAGTATGTTGTGCCAGAGGCCTCTTTACAACAGTCGATGCAGCTGATTTGACGTATGATGGCTTTGGAGGAGCAGGTTGTCTAAAATCAAGGTCACCTTGTGGGATAAGTGGTGGACCAGGTGGAAGTTGTGGTATCATCATAGGAGGAGGTCCAAAATGTGGTAATTGCACTGGTGGGACCATGACTCCTGGTGGGGCAAGTTGCCCAGGAATTCCAGGAGGGGGTAATGGTGGCTGCATATCAGGTGGAGGTGGAGGAAAACGTAAAATGCCTGGAGGCAATACACCAGCCTGCAAATTTGGGACCATGGTTGGTCCAGGCACTGGAGGCTGTTGCCTCATTGGTGGTGGAGGAACCATTTTCGAGTGATCTTTGTTCTCAGAAGTAGTTTTGACATCAGATTCCGAAGATGAGCCTTCTGACTGATAATTGCCAAACTTTGGTTGCAACCCTGGCAATGGAGGTGGAGGTGGAGGTGGAGGAAGCATGGTTGAAGCCTATCAAGACCATCAATACGTTAGTCTTATCATCTAAAAAAGAAATTCTTTTCATTATTTGAAAACACTACTTTAATTAGATACATTGTTGCATCAATTCTGTACTTATTTCCTTTGCTAGATAACTAAACCTGCACTAATTCCTTCCAGATCCTGAGATTTATTTTTGAATGCTCTCTAGTGATTATTTAAGTGAATGAGAAGCATACATGAGTTGAATCTCTGGAGGCTTGATCATCTGACTTTGCAGACTGACTTCTCTCCTTTTCACTCCCAACAGTCCCAGGAGGAGGTGGTTGAAAAGATTGCTGGAGGACCGGGGGTGGAGGAAGTGGAGGCCGAGTTGCAAGTAGTTCTTTTGGTGGGGGGCCAGGAGGAGGTGGAGGTAGTGGAGGCAATGGTGTAGTGAAGTCTGTCATTGTAGGTTTTGGAGGCACTGGGGGTGGAGGGGGTAAAGGTAAAGATGCAGGCATAATGGTGCCATCTCCAGAATCTAGGCCAGCACTAGGCATAGAAGGTGGGGGAGGGGGGACAGATAAAGAAGCATCCTCTGATTCAGATATCGATGATGATGCAGCATTACTGGATGAAGCTTCCGGTAAGGGTATCCTAGGTCCTGCATGTCAAAGTAACAAAAAGCAGAATGAGGGAGGGGGGAGTGTGCATGATGATAATTCAGGAAAACAGAGAAAGGGAGATATATAAGGCGAAAATAGCTATGTTTTTAAAACCGACCCGTACATTGAACTAGGTAAGGGCAAGGTTGCAAGGGTCAACCAGGCCAAACCGATGTTGAACCAGAATTAAAATATAATTAACTACATAAATTAATATATTGATATACACCATATATTGAGTAGAAGAGTATTTTAAAACTCATTAATTAAGTAAACTAATTATTTCAAAACCCACTTAAACTGGAATAGAAACAATTGGACCCAAATAATTAGGAGGCAATAGATGGGCCCAATATATTTGTCAACTTGTCAAAACCCTAATGCCAAAATATTCCGTTCGTCCTTCAACCCTTAAATCTATTTCTTTAACATCAGTACAAAGTATTTTATGCTTTTTGCAATTTTATTTTTATGTTTTGCATATATACAATGTTAAAAGCTTGGAGACTGGAGAATGAGATGATGGAGCTCCAGCGAACTTCGAGTGATCGGAACAGTGGGAGAAAGGCAGCAGGAGGCGTGTTGTTTCATTCTTTACCAATTTCATTTTTATGTTTTGCATATATACAATGCTAAAGGCTTGGAGACTGGAGAATGAGATGATGGAGCTCCAGCGAACTTCGAGTGATCGGAACAGTGGGAGAAAGGCAGCAGGAGGCGTGTTGTTTCATTCTTTACCAACCGGAAAGCAAAACTGCATCTGGGTCACCAATTAAACCGTCTATTTACTGCTTTTTTACCGGTTTTGTTCCTTTTTTTGTACTTTTTCTTTCTACCAATAACCGAACCGGTTTACCGGCCAGCCCTTGGTTTTCCCGGCCAAACTGGCCAGTCCTCTAGTCCACTTTTGAAAACATAGGAAAATAGAGATAATTATGGTGGCATAAATATGAAATAGAACCGAACACACCTATTGATGATTTGAACATAGGAGGTTTCCCGGGTGGTGGAGCTCCGGAAGGATTCAAAGTTGGGTGATAGTAGACTGAGTCCTGCATCAATATATTGCTAAATGTGGGTTCACAGACCAGCAGAAGGGCTCAATTTAGAAAGTGTAGAAGTTAAGAAGAACTTACTTCAGGTCTAGGATGCTTAACTCTTTCTTCCTCTTCCGCAGTAGTCCACCTTTGAACAGGCCCCAAATGACTGCAGAAAGAGAATAGCATCGGAATTTTAAACTAAAGGTTCAAAACATATATATTTACACCGTACAATTAAAAAGTGAAAGAATTTGAAGGAGAACACAGGGCAACTTCTTCACCTGAACATAACCGGTGCTTCACCTTTTTCCTTCAGTTTATTTTCGTATTCCTGCCCAACAAGGTTATAGTATACTGTTAGTCACATTTAATTCACTTTCCTGACATAGCAACTATTACTGATGGAAAGAGTTAGCATCATACCAACAAAGAACATGTTTATCAAGTACTCCATGCAAAATAAAAAATAAAATAGAATTGAATAGCTCAATAGATTCAATTACAGCAACATAATAATAAAAGTAAAAGAAGATAAACAATAGTAAAATATAGCAAAAAAATCATAAAAATAAACTAGAATAGTAAAACTAATCAGCAATCGCCAGGAACATTTCAACCCCCCACCCAATCCCAACCCATACACCCGTACAAAAATAAATAAAAAATAAAAAACTCTCAGTGTTGATACATAAGTAAATGATGACAAGGATTAGAAACCAAAAGACCACCATTAATTTGGATGGTATCCCAAGAAAATAAAGGTAACCATCTCCCCCGAAATTAGAATAATTCTATTCTATCAAACTAAAATATGAGTTAATAGTTACGGTAACATAGTAATAATGTGAGTGTTGTTATAACACTATAGAAGCCAACATATTAATAATAATGATGACCATGATCAATGAATGAATGAAGAAAATGTACAGCACAATCAACTCATCCTCTCATGCATTTCTTCGTTCATGGTTCGATATTCAGGTGTCCTAGGCGTAAAGGAACCACACCAATCCATCCCGAACTTGGTATTCGAAGAGTGCATAACTACATGGATAAGCTCACACTAACCCGTAGGCTTACTACAATCCTCAAGAAGCCTTTATCGACTTCTTTAGGGAGAAATGGGACGAGCTGGATACCCACCTAGAGTGGAGCCTGGCCTCAATATATACCTCAATACGTATAGTAACATATTAGAGTGGGGGTATGTTCATATTTACATGTCCTAAATTACAAATTCTTTTACTTCAATACATTTAGCAAAATCTCTAAATGTATACACTTTGAAAAATATGTGAAACTAATTTTACAGTGGCATTAAGCTGTCCAATGACATCAAAATGGCAAAGCAGTAATGAAGAGATTTCATTCAAATGTGAAGAACAATGTAAGTCTATTTAATACGAAATATCAATCTCACTGAAAGAAAAATGCCATCGACATCTGTGCAATCGTCAAAGTCTGTTGAAATTCAAACATACTACCAAAAAACAACCTGTTGCATTTAGACAATACCATAGCAGCGTTATTATGCTAGGTTATACTCTTTATGTCTATCTCTGTCTCTCTTCCCACCCCACCGTCAGAACATAAATAAATAAATAAACAACTATAATAGCAAAAATGCAGAGCAAACAGAAAGGAGGAAAACCTACTAAAAAGGAAGTGGCAATAAACTCAGGCTACGAACCAAAAGGTATACTGCTCGTTTTAAAGTCTTCAGGGTTGCAAAAACTCATGAATAACCGATCATTCTATAAAAATGAAAATAGTTAAATAGAATTTCCTCTTAGATGAGAACAATGTTCCAATACATACACGAAGTCTAGAACTTCGACATTACCTTCCTTTTCTTGATAACAAGATTCAGTGTATCCTCAAGTTGTCTCTTCTTGTGTTTTCTTGCTTTGTCCAAAGCACCATCAGCCTCTGCAAAATTAACAAAAAGCACACACTAGTAAGATACCAAATTTTCCTTCTCAATGAAAATAACATATCAACGAATCACAACTCTACCTCCCGCACCCCACAAAAGGGAGAGGAGAGAGAGAGGAAGAAAAGAAAATGAAAGCACCTTCTTGCATTCTAAATTGACCAATATGTAACATACAGAGGCATAGGTAGTATGGAGCAAAGCACACGATATTAAGCAGAGAATTGCATACAGAATAGTGTGTCGTAAGATCAGTCTAATGCAAACATTATTGAGATGCTTTGGTTGCAAAACTACAAACAAGAAATGATATTAAACGGAAAAGAAACTGATTGTCAGCGAACAAATATATCACCAGAATTTCAAGAAACATTATCCAGGATTCAAAATAAGAGGTACGACAGTTCACGCTGTCTTATTCCGAATAAATTGTGTCGATTTCGTGAATCTTTTTTGGCTTTTGCTAATCTCTTCAGTACATTGCTACATCTACTGGAAGATAGAAAGCAAATAAATCCTTAGCAACCACAACACACCATGTCATTATGGCCTATCCCTCCTCTCTTTAACCTTGTCTACTGGTCACTCTACACTTATTAACAAGCGTCTCTTTAAGTTCCCACAATATGTCCCAACCAATTAAGTTTTCCTTCCATTAGTTTATCCTCAATTCGTATCACCTCCAAAATTGCAAACTCAAGTAATAAAGTCACATTTTCTTCCTATTATTATAGACTTGGAATACATTCTGAACTATCTCCCATCCTTATATTCATTTTTTCCTAGCACTTTTCTTTGTAAACAAACAAGATAAGGTTTGGTCCATATTTTCTTGTTCTCTTTCAGTATCCAAGTTACACACAATACTTAGTTTAATGAGATTTCGTTATGATTATCTTCAATGCAGTCCTTATCAAGAAAAAGGGGTTACAAAATCCTCATAAGAATCAACAGCAGTATTACGTAACACTCTAAAAGAAAAGGCTAAGAGAAAACTGTCACAAAGCAAGAAGCACAAGATCTCTAATTCACGCAAACTGGCACAAATAAAACTACCAGGCAACCAGCTGCTTTTACTTTCCCAACAAGCAAAACAAAAACTCTGCTGCAAGAAACTACTCAAATGAGTCAAAAGATATTTTGTGTTTGGGTGAGCTTCAACCACCAAAAATGTCAGAGCAGTTCAACATAAGCTCAGAAACAAGGTTGGAGTAGGGAAGTCTTTCAACGTATTTTCAAAATAGCTTAAAGTCTTAAACATGGACAATATACAATCACTCCAGCTTCAGTGTAAATGAGAACAGCTACATATCCCCATGTTCATAAAGCATGGATTGAGATATTGGAATGTACCAATCAGTAATAAATATTAACGATCTTCAAAAATCTATATCGCGATTAAAAATTAAACAGTAGTCAGAAATCATATTCAAATTAATCACTAATAAATAAAGGGCAAGACAGAGAGAAAAATTTGAGATTAAACTACCCAATACCTAGAAAAAAACAGTAAAATGCAGCAGCTGCTGAAGTGCTTCAGAATCAAAATGCCAGCTACCTCAACAGAGTAACACTACATCAACCTCTAAGTTCTACCGTGTTATGGAAAGAGAAAATGTTCTGACCATAAGATTCATGGTTCATTGATAGAAATTTGCAATGCTAGAAGCTACCCTTGTCATCCTAATGAGAGCAATGAATAAAATCCATCCATTTAATGATTTCAGACATTCTTTAGCTAGAAATAAAATATTTTTATGTTAAAAATTTCGTTTCCATTATTGAATTTTTATTTGCTATGAATCACACCAGAATACAAATATTCCAATTAATTTTCAATAACAAGACAAGACATTGAATCATAAATAACATTTAATGAAACTCATGTCAAGATTATTTGGCACTTACTCATAGCTTCCAGCTTCTGAATCTGGTCTTTTAAGGTCTCAGGATCTTTCTTCAAAATGCCAACTTCCCTCACCTTCTTCCTCTCTTTTTTATTCTGCATTACAAGATCAATGAAAATCTCAGAATTACAATGCACAATCATGTTTCGTATTAACTAACTAAATTAAACAATCAGACACAATCAATGTTATTTGAAACTTATTAAGAAATTCATACAGCCCAAAATTAGCCAAAAAAATGACTAATGAATCCTAGTAAAGTCGACCAATTCCTCACATGCTCAATTGAACTTCTTTCCTAGAGAGATGTATTAAAAAAGCGGAAGAAAGAGAAATTTGATCAAACAGCTCCACCAAACATCAAATAAAAAGTAACTTTTATCCAAATTATAAAATCACAAGCCACAGTGGAAAAACTACAACTAGGATAAAATAATTAAAATTCAACAGGTAGATACCCTTTTTAATTCCCTTTTTCGGAGCTCCTTCCGGTAAGCGTCGGTAGGGTTCATAGTTTTGCCTCCCTTCGTAGTTTTTGCCATCTTGTCGTTGTTTTTAATTCGTTAACAATTTTCTTCACTTCCTTCTTACAGTTTCGTGTCTAAAACGGTGTCGTAGCTTGCTCTCTGTTCTAACTGAAATTTGATTTGGGAGGTTCGCACTTCGCAGAGGCTTCTGCGATATGGGGAAGATGAAAGAGTAGTTATTTATTTATAATTCTTATTTCGGTCTTGCAACTTGTACATCACATTGTACATTGGGGTGTACACCTCCCTCACATGGGGATGGGACCCGCTTAGATTAAAAAATAATTTATGCAATGGGTCCCACACTCCATGTGAGAGTGATGTATCCCCTTGTGTATAATGTGTGATGTGCAAGTAGCATTTTTCTTATTATTTGGGGGCTGCGTGTAGCCGGGTACCGGTTTCGGATTCTATTTGTTGGGATGGTTTCCTTTCTTACGGTTTTGAGCCGAAATCAAGCTAAAATTTCGTCCATGTTTTATGAATTTTATCGGTGTATCAAATTTTCAATAAGATTCAATTTTTAAACATTAGCACACATTTGTCGAAAAATTAGAGATATCACGATGTCAAATTAGTGAATGAACCAATAATAATTTGTTCAACTCATGAAAACATAAGGTAAATTCTATACGAAAAATTAAAAAAATTGGATCACAATAGGCAAAGTCTCCCTACTAGTAAGTAGTATCTACTTCAATTTGTTTCCTTTAACAGTTGACACTGGTAAGGCTAAAACATGTTGCAGCACTCTTCAGTTCATTCTCGATCATGTACTCGACTGTTTGTCGTGTATCTTTCAATGATGATTCCAAGCACATTGTTCAAAATTTAAATGTAGATATGGGATTCCATCAGAAGAGTTGAACCGTGTGTAAATTCGAGCAAAGATCGATCTGCCTACCAAGAAATTGAAAAAAAAAATAAAAATAAAAATACATTGTTGAGTAATAATGACAGTACCTTGACTCACACATTTCCTTGGAATCCATACAGGATTGTTTGTCATCCATAGTGTCAAAAAATGGATATATTTCGTCATAATTTTGAGTTGCCTCTTGTTGGACAGGTAGAGGCGGTGCATTACTCAACTGTGATTGGTATTGCTTTCATTGTTTCCATTAGTATATGGTTGTTGAATCCACAAAGAATTGACAACAATATTTTCCTTAGCCTTCAAATAGTAACCTGTGTTGCAATTATTTGGTACAATAGGCAATGTTATTACAACATCATACCGTGGAGGATTATTTTGATGAATAACTGTCAAGGCATTACCATGATGCACCATGCCTAATTGTAACTGCGATAGTGAATCATTAGCCAATGAGATTCCCTGTTGTTGATGTTGTTGTCTGTAATAATTGAGTTGTCCACGAATAGCCTGGAATTCCCTTCAACCATTTGAATTTGGTAAGAGAGTTGTTGTAATTCCACTAAACATCCATAGACACGATACATATCACGCATATTGGCTTGATATTTGATACATTTTGTGGCTATAACTTTCTGACTAGGGTTGAGCTGTTTTAGTATTTTTAATATGTTACTTACTCACCAAAAAAAATAAATTGTGTGCATTTTGAAACATTTTGGCTTGATTAGTTGGGAAGAACGGTGCAAGTGGACAATTAGAGGCGCATCATCTCCTCTGATACTTGCATGCTGTGCAAGCTAGGCCAGTGCCACCCTTAAGGGTCATTATTCAAAACATTTAAAGAGGAGTAAAAATGAAATTGAAGAGAGAGGCAAAAATGTTGGGGATGTTTCTTTAAAGTCCATGATGGTTGAGGACAAATGTCAATATCCTATTTTTTTTTTCCAGACGTTTGTCTAAACTTTAAATTAATTTATTTCTAACTTTATTTCAAATTTATTTACTTATAATTCATTTTTTTAACCTTTGCAGAAAAATGTAGCAATTCAAATTGGGACTTCAGTGAATATGACATAAGATGATTATGTATAGGTAAACAAAAGGCTATGTACATTACAATTTTTATCTCAACTATATAATCGTTTAGTAAGATAAGAATAAAGATAAACAATATATATTATATTGCCTATAAAGCTTTTCATATATGGTGTTGGAAAATCAGTCTGGAAAACATCTATTATCTATAAAACTGTAAGTTCTTGAAAAGTGTCATCTGTATAGAATGTTGAAAACCTTGATACGGTTGTATGAACTTGAAAGGAAATGCGACATTTTGCAATGGGGGAATTTTGATTCACAATAGAAACATCACAAGAAGAATTCATTTACATATTATAATGGAAGGAAGAGGAAGACGACATTGGAAGAATATCCAAGTACAATGAAAATTGAAAAATAAAGTATTACAGTAAGCAAGGCCAGAGCCAAAAAGTTGGTTTAGTAGCGTTACCCTACTTCTAATTTGGTTGGTTATCAATGGGGCCTTTTGGACCTTTTATAATTTCGCATCCCTTATACGGACAATGGAGATTGATTCTATTTTATAGATGTCTAAATTATTGTTTATAGATATGTTTTCTTTATTCTATAATACTCCAACAAAAAAACGTCTCTCTATATTTTTAAAGTCTTCCGCAAACTTCTACAAAGTTTTGTCAAATATATAATTTGGGCACAAACATTGTTAGCTAGTTTTAATTTGTGACCCCTCCGAGTTTCACGACTTCAGACGATATAACATATATTTATCATTTTCAAAACTGTAAATATTTTTAAACAATTCTAACTCTTATATTGAAACTTAAATATATTACGAGAGATCAAGGATGTCATTCAACACATATTTTTTAAATTAAAGATGAAAATTGATATGGGTTTAAAATTGGAGGACAAAACTTGAGAATCACCTAATTTTAACTTATTTGCATCTATACATTTTCTGTCCGTAGTCCTCATTGCAGAGGCGAGTTCTCTCTTGAACCAAAGCGTATTGTGTTACTACCATATCTTCGACTATCTCTTTGTACACTCTCAACTTGTCAAAACTCTCTTCTCCAACCTCTTTTACATTCCATTTCTATTTACATTTATTGGTCCATGTTTTTTTTCAAATGAACTGATGTTATGATATGTTGTGCAAATTAGTATAATTATGTTAGATTTACTCATAAGGCTTATGTAAAGCATAATTTTGGATAATTATTTTATTGTAATAGTGTTTGTGTACGATATTTGATAACGATCCATTATGAAATGGATACATATTTATTAGGACAAAATTCATAACTTCTATAATTGAAATTACATTTTGAGAAATAAAAAACATTCACAAAATTGCAAAAATCAAGTCACTCCAAAATAAAAATAATTTTTTTTTTTAGATATTACGTATTGGAATCGATTTTGTAGGTTCCCTAGATTAAGAAATTCATATGAGAACTAATAGGGGCCTCGCCATATGAGATCTTGGGAAATATCTGGCTGATGAAGTCACTCACAACGGAGAAAGGGAAATTCCGACACACTGAAATTCTGGTTAGATGGCAGCCGCTCATAGAGAANCACACTGAAATTCTGGTTAGATGGCAGCCGCTCATAGAGAAAGGTAGCAAGACTGACCGTTGCTGGGTGGAGCCCCAAGCAGCTTGCCTACTATTCTCATATCAATCAATAGTCTGTTTGAACTTGGTGGATATATGAAATTTATTTCTTTTAAATCTATACTTACAAATAGCAAATTATTTATTTTCTTTTCAAAAAAAAAAAAAA
>CAIGRT010037319.1:0-12465 GCA_903798405.1 Fraxinus platypoda
TAAAAAATTTAATTATGATACGAAACCGAACCGAACGGTTCCATTTATTAAATACCTAAAGATTTTGGATCGATTCGGTTATCTTCAGAACCGAACCGACCCATGTCCAGCCCTAGAATATATTATCATTGTCAACCTCCGCCGTTATTATAAGTTGTCCACTCGTCAAAAAATGATTGAGACGTGCTGTGAAGAGGCAGCAAAGAAATATATGTACTCAATTTCAACCAATTATTACTATGCACACAGATGTAAAGCCCCAGAAAATCTGACTCACAAGATCAAATGAAACTTTTCTTGGAGAACTATTTCTTCATGCATATTTGATACACAATATTATAATGTGCTCTTTCTTAAAAATTTCCAACTCATTAATATAAATACAACTCCTTTGCAGCCCTCCCAGGTGTAAAATGGATTCTGCCACTCTTATTTCCTTCCATAGGGTATGCATATCATGTGACATATGGTGACAATTTGGGATCTCTCACAATAAACCCTATTTCCTGTCAAAATCCCACCGTGTGTTATGGTCAACTCCATTTCGAGACTGATGCGATCCATGATAACAACTACGGCTAACCATGTTTAATGCTTTAGCAATAATAGACTGATTTTGAACTAACAAAGCAATGTCTCTTGCATAAATTATTTTTATATAAATCCAAAGTATTTCTCAACTCCTTTGTAATATTAAGATTAATCGAAAAACATTAAAGAGACTAAATCCCTGTTTGGTATGTATAAAAATCAAAATTTAATAATAAAAGTTGTTGAAATATGTGATTAAAAAATTGTGAATTCCATGAAATATGTAATTAAACCAAACAGGGGCAAAAAGACAGCAGGCATGATGCATGTGTGTGAACCGACAAGGTTGGTACATCAACAAACATCACACCACAAAACCAAACTCCTTTGAACAGGATAACTTGGAGAACAACAATTTTGTCCACAACAATATCCCCCAACCCAAACAATTGGAAGAAACAACCAGTCCAGTAATATTAGGACTTCTATATCTATATTGCTTCGTCAATAGTGGTGAACAATGGGAAAACAGCAGTACCCTAATGGCATGTTTGGTATACAGTATTAATTTAAGTGAAATTAGAAAAGACAATGAAATCAAAATCATATTCATTATACAACTGCACGATCCTTCTTTTCATTATAGCATTCATAAATTCAACAAACAAAAAGCTAAAGAATCAACTCATATATATAAAAAGGAGAAAAAATCTAAAGAATAAAACTGCACTTCAAGAAGAGGATGAAGAAACGGAGAAAATTCCCCTCCTTTTTCTTATGGCAAAACTAAAAACAGAATCAGTCTTTACTAGACCCCCGAGGAGCAAAAACTTCACTTCCCTTCTCAGAAAGGAACTAGAAAACTTTGTTAGTAGATCACACAATGAAGAGTTAAGGAATCAATTCCAATAAACAAAATTCAGTTTATAGACAACCACCCTTGCCGAAACTTAATGAAATGCTCAGCACCAAAACTGAGTGGTAAAATAACATTTCATAGTGAACCACTTCCACAAATTTACACATCTGATGCCAATGCAATAGAAACACGTTAGCATTGAAGAAGGATCAAATTATGCAGGACTTAAAACTTGTGCCAAGAAGAACATTGTTTATGGCCATACCTCGCTGTTCATCATAGCCAAATGAACAGTATTTACAGAAAAGAACCCTGCAAAATTCATGAAATCAATGCAACACTCATAACTGAAAATTTGAAACCCAAAGGGGAAGTAAAATTTGATGAGAAAATGCTTATGGGAGTACAAACCTTTTGCTGATAAAAAATGGAGCAGCTCAACTGGTTACAGCATTTAGCAGATATAATTATTGGTGTGTCTAGTACGACATGTTATCTAGAAACCAAGCTGCCGTTTTGTTGGCGTCTTAAATGTTCAATAAGAGACTGGTAAAAAGATTTCAGAGCCTTGATGTCATTACCCTGAGAATGAAAAGATTGAGATTATATAACGTGAAATGAGATGGCATATTAGATAAAGCAGAATTAGAACCATGCATTGCATAAAAGATCATATCACAAGACCACACAAATGTACTTGATTTGAAAGGAAATCCAGCTTGGCAGCTAGAGTTATTCATCTAGCGAGCAAGTTTCTTGTGTACACCACATTCAATAGTGGAAGTAGTTATGTGTACGCTTAATTAAAAAAAAAAAAAACACACACACACACACATTGATATTAACATGTTTCAACAAATTTCAAACCAGCGTCCCTGTGATTTCAGGTTTGTGGTTAAGCAATCTCAAAATTTTAGAGCTTGAAAAGCCAATACTTAGTAACCAAACCTCAATGCAAGCAGCTGGCACCAGGCACCCAGAGTTACGCCACAAAATTCCACTGCACACAGAGACGGGACCTACTACCTGCCACCTCCCACTCAATTCCTCCACCTCTGCCTCCCACCCACACAAAAGTTGAATAGAAAACAAACAAAGAAAAAGGTCGCACTAATATATTAATCAGCTGAGCACCAGCAGAAATAAACAAACTGCAAAAGTTTAGATGACTGTCCAGTTAACATATTCTAGAACTTTGTATTCATTCTCCATTTACAAACCAACAAAAATGTTTCATGTCGATGGCCTAAGGATCATTATCAGTTGTTTGTAACCTAGATCAGCTACTACCTTAAAGCATTTTTATATACCAAACATGTTGTCATATGTGAAATTCAATTGCAAGTTTAAATTACTGTTGTAAAAGCAATATATACCTGCAGCTTTTGACAATACTGTTCTGCAAAGTCTTGAGGGCAATGCGCATTGGAGAAACCTTTTGATACAAAATGATGAAGAAAATCATTGCCAAATTTCTCATGCATGACCTTCTGAGCTAGCACTATTTCTCCGAACAAGACAAGCTGCCATAAAAACCCCAAATAAAGAATGGGAATTTATTTAGCCATGAATTAACAAAACAAAAAGGATATTGTAAAATGCAGTGTTCTAAAAAGCGTAAAGCATGACTAGGAGTGGAGGCGAATCTTCAAGCTTTACGAGCCTATGTGAGACTTAGGCGTAAAAAAGAGTTCATTTATTGTTAATATTATTTTAAATTTCTAATCATTTTAAAAATCATTTAATAATTAAAATAATACATATCAAACATCTAAAATTATAAGATATTATATTTACTTAATAATTCCTACAATTAGTCAATTATACAATTTTTAAGTTTTCGAAATATAAAAATTAGAATATTTTTCATAATTTCAATTTTCAACTAAACAAGTCCTACTTAATAGCTTTATAAGAACTTCATATATGCTTTTGGAGTTTGTAACAAAATAACGAGTCTCAAGTCATAATCACATAATGTAGACAACATCATAGTTTAAATCCTATTTAACTATTTAGATAAAGTCATTTTTAACTTTTGTACGGATAAAATCTTTTAAAATTTTGAAATTAATGTTAAACGAAAAGTTAAAAAAACCTAATAAGCTAAAGTCAAATAAAAGACTTTTAAAAAAATGGAAAAAAAAAACTAATAAATGCGCCTAGGGGAAGACGAAAGGAAAAAATTCAACCGTTTAAGAATTGGAAAAAAAAGTCTAGGCGCGAAACGAGGCATTTTCCCTTAGCTTCGAGCCTAGGCGAGCTTTTTAGAACACAGGTAAAAAGCAACCACTTCAGTAGAAATATAAATTAGTCACCAGCAATGCCAAACAATGTCATCACAAACAACAAATCCTAGGTGGAAAAAAAATATTCTACATACAAATACAAGCTAAAAACTTGATCTTTTAAG
This sequence comes from Fraxinus platypoda, assembly GCA_903798405.1. Taxonomy (NCBI): domain Eukaryota; kingdom Viridiplantae; phylum Streptophyta; class Magnoliopsida; order Lamiales; family Oleaceae; genus Fraxinus; species Fraxinus platypoda. The sequence continues at coordinate 3,804 of CAIGRT010037319.1, forward strand.
GTCAAGGAAGATGATGAACAACATAGAAATCCCAACAACATACACTTGCATATTGTTATTTAGAAACGTTGGCAAGACAATGTGTTCTGATCTTGGCATTACATCAACTTACAGTGTTTGCATCATGAAATTCAAAGGAGTTGTCAAGCACACTGTATAGACAACAATTGGTTGCGAACACCTCAACTACAAAACTTCGGAAACCAGGAACCTGGAAAACGGTCTCCCTTTAGTATCCTGAAGAAATTGTCACTACAATTATTGAGTTTAAAGAGTATATACCTTTTCTTCGCAGTAAGGACTGGTACACCAATCTTTAATTAGCCTTATTATTATCTGTACACATGCCTGTAAGACAAAACACAAAAGAGGTTGGCTTGATCATACACCAACATATATTCTAAGGATTCTGAAGCACATTAATGGTTGTAAGCACTTCTGCAGTAAGAGAGTAGTGGTACACACCTTCCGTACAGTGATATCATTATGATAACAAGAAGCATATAACAGCAATTGCATCATTGGATCCAAGTAGCCCTGGCCTTTAAGAGAAAGGAAAATTGGCGATAGATCATGAGTAGCAATCACATGAAGAAATGTGTAAAACATTCGCTGAAGCTCTTGCAGCTCACGGATTTCCTGAAAGAAAAGAAATCAAAATGACACAAGTCAACTCGTCAATATCTGAACTGAAACAAGTTTTTGAAAAAGAATTCTCTTTTAAGTTCAAATATAAGTGTAGAATGTCAAATAGTTCATGCTTGCCACAACATCCTATTTCCCCTTGTATCCAAAAACAAAATCGTAATAGAGATCCTTCTGTTTAGATATCCATGTTGATAATGTATAATAAAAAGTTTTATTGCAACATTCATGCTATTGATTACTAGTATGTGTTACACTGTATGCTTGTAAGTAGAAATCACTTCCACACTGAGGCAACTGAAACGATCTTAGAACCAAAGAGAAGTGACAAGGTCAGAAATGCTTATTGCATCAATACTTGAGACAAAATCATGAAAACTAGAATGCCTCCACATGGTCACCTCACTACTCAACAAGTTAACATACCTCAGTACTGCCACCAGGTCCTGACGGAATATCACCTCTTGGGAGAATACTAAACAGCCTACCAGCAATAACAGGGTACACTTCCTCCAATATGTCATGGACTCCAGTGTTGAATTTGCAGATGAGCTGGTTAAGGAGTACCAAAAAACCCACCAGTTCCTTTGGCTGCATATGGCAATAAGATGGTCAAAGCTGAGTAATACCATCTACATTGTAAAAAGCAGATGGAAGGAGAAAGACAAATCGCGAATCAATGATCAAAAAAATTCATACTTCCCTTAAATGTTCATAACATTGATAAATGACATCAATAAGTAAATACAGACCATAGGTATAATACCCCCAAAATCTTTTGTAGTTGCTAATTATGCAAATTAGGGCCTTAGGGTGAAAGTTAGGGGATCAAATTGCATATCGGCCAATAGTTGAGGGACTACAAATGTAATTTCCTAAACTATATATACATATGCATATTGCATATGATATGAATATTTATGGTATGTGTGTGTATATATATTTATAGTACTAACATATATGGAAAAATTGGATGAAATTAAGTATTCCTTGTATGTGAAAGATAAGTTAGGAAGATTCCTTCCTAAATAAGTAAACTACCATATATGTGTGAATATATATTATATATAATTATGATTAATTTATTTAATTTTATGATTACTATAATTACGTCCGTTTGTATATGTATAATTATATATAATTATGGTTGATTGATTTTAAATATAGTATTACTATAATTACGTACATCTATATATATATATATATATATATATGATTGATTTAAATTATGTTATTACTATAATTACGTAAATTTCCATATACAAAAGATAAGTTAGAAAGAAGTAAACTACCATATCTGTGTAAATATATATTATATATAATTATGATTGATTAAATTAAATTATAGTACTACTATAATTACGAGCGTATATGTATGTATAATTATATATAATTATGGTTTATTGATTTCAAATATAGTATTACTATAATTACATGCGTCTGTATGTATAATTATATATCATTATGATTTATTGCTTTTGAATTATATAATTACTATAATTACGTGTGTCTATATATAATTATGTCTAATTATGATTGTTTGATTTAAATTAGATAATTAGTGTAACTTATTACATTATTTAATGCACAATTATAGGGACACTATTATAACACTTTCATTTTGGTACCCCTAAATGCACCTATAAATACTATACCTAAATTTTAACCACAAACATACACAAATTAACACTCTGTTGAATAAACTAAATTCTCGTGTCTCCCTATATATGTTATGATTATGTACAGGGATTATGACCACCTAAGTTCGGTTTCTAATCCTCTTGTCTCCTTATGTACGTTAAAAATTCTTAAATTTTAAATATGAATTGCGATTTATGTGACTCACTTATTGGAATTTTATCTCATTATTTATAATTTTCCCCCTTATTATTGAGGTTCGAAACATTGGAGTTTGGAACTGGCCATTGATGGTATAATAAAGATATTATTGAACAACTTATTACTTTACTTTTATGATTTAGTAATAATTCTTCCCTTTTTCAAGTATTGTAATTGGGATAAAAGTTATATTTTTATGAAAGTCAAGTTCTATTTTTACGATAAGTATTTAATAACTCAAATGGTAAATTTTGGGTCGTTACAATAGGTATCCAATTCTGAACCCTTTCCCCTCACCCACCATCATAAGAAATCAAAACTGTTATAGTTAAAAAATAATAATAATAAATACAGAATATCGCACCATAAGTATGACAATGACACGGAAGCATGTACCCATATCCTTATTGATGTAACATTTGTTACAGTCAGAAAGCACATTCCAGTTTCTAACCATTGGTACAAATTTTAACAAGATCTTACACAAGTTGCAAAATGTACAAGAAGGAAAAAATAATCACAGAACATGTCATCAAGAACATAGATTTTTAGAGGTCAAGATTGAAAAATAAACATATTATCAGGAATGGACATTGTTAGCTGGTAGAATCTTATATACTAAAGTTAACTTGGTAATTTAACAAAATCTGGAAGGAGGCAAAGATATAAATTAAAGTTTTGATGAAAACAAACTATAAAAATAAGAAGACAAAAGGCAGATATTATACCTCACTTTCTGCTAGCAACTGCTCCAGTGCCTTGGGAAGATATGGGAACACTGATGCTCCTAAAGTATCTACCATACGGTGAATAAATGAAGTGACCTAACAAAGGAGGTCCCATTAGCCGAAGAGCTCGTCATACAGCATTAATGAAGAGAGCTCAAAATCATACCTTACACCGTAGTGGTTCTATCTTCGGAAAGACAACTAGTAGTTGTAGGAGAACATCCAATGTCTGAATATTTATAAAAGAACCCATTAAAACACGGAATAGATAAAAACAAACATCCTTAAGTCTAAACAAAAATCTGCTCAAAGAACCCCAAAGTTCTATGACGCCCTTGTACGAGGTAGGTGGTATAGAAAAACATTTCACACATCTTCTTCACAGAGGAGAAGCATAAATTTGATATAAATAACCAGAGGGGCTGTGGAAGGTTGAAGATATAGTAGGCTAGTATGTGGGAAACAAGAGAGCAGTAGGAAGAGGAATCAACGTTTGGGGCAAGTGAGCATGGGCTAGAGATGATGGCACTGATAATCAAGGTTCTAGAATAATCAGAATGCAGATCAAACCCCTGTTTTGGGCTCCATTTTAATGTGATTTTGGGAGAAAATGCATTTTGGAATATTGATTTTTTGGAGAATGTGTGGTTAAAAGATAAAGGAAAAGTTTTGGGTTTACATTTAATATTATTTTATGGAAGAATGTGCACTTGAAAATGAGTTTTGGAAAAATGTATTTTGGAAATAATAGAACCCAAACAAGGGCTAAATCATGCACCAGTTAATTTGGATACGAGAAAGAGATGCACAGCTAAGCTTTCCACCAACCTGTTTGAACATGACACCAATTGCAGGGCGACTGGCAATTACAAGACGCTCACTGAAGCCCTGAATCAAACATGCACCATACTGATTAGAATATAAGACATGTTTGATGGCCATTATTTGGCAAAAACAAAGTTTTGAATAGTACATTTTTGGAGAATGAGTGGTTAAAAATAGGAAAAGTTTTGTGCTTACGTGCAGAATATTTTATTGTGTGAATGTGTGGTTGAAAATGAGTATATAAAATAAAGAATTTCGTAATAATGGTTGTCAAACAGGGGCCAAATTTATGCAAAAATTATGAAACTGCAACTGTTCTCCAAGCAGATTCAAACTTGACAAAATAATGTCAAGTCAAACTAGCAAATTAGATGTAGCCTAAATTTTCACCCTTTGAAGATTAATAATTATTAAAAAGATGTCATCCTTTCTACCTATCATACTTAAAATGAGACAATAAATTTTGGTTTCCTTTCTCATCAAAGATACTAGAGAAAAGCATGAGACATATTTCAAAAGGTTCAAAATAAATAAACAAATAATAGAGCAACTGGGATATACAAGAAACGAGAAATTAGAAAGGTCAAGAGAGACCTTGCTGAGGGCATTAATGGCCATAATTATTTGCAGGATCTTTGCAATATTTGTCACAGATTCATCAGGAATCTGAGTTTGAGCAGCAAACTCAACCTGCCAAAACGTGTTGATTTTCAATTAACTAAGTGTTGTGTAACAAAAAATCAATTTAAAATAGATGAGAATATATGATATCTAGATAAATAAAACTTGAGTATATGTCGACGTTACAAATTGATAAAGGAGGTCTTGCAAGGGTAGCCTAATAAACACGTTTTTATAACAAGCAATCAAACTTTACCTGCTGACAGAGAGGAGTAAGCAAGGCAGAAAGGTAGTCAGATTGCTTTTCAAGCGGTACATCTTCCATTCCAATTAATAACCCAATTGCCTGTAAAGTAATGACAACAACTCGCCTAGGATCAGGCATCAATAATACAAACCTGCAAAAATAAGCCCCTGTGTGACAACCATTATTTTCAAACTCTTTTTTCTACATATTCATTTTCAACCACACATTCACACGATAGAATATTTTGTACATAAACCCAAAACTTTTTCCTACTTTTTAACAACACATTCTCCTAAAAATCACTATTCAAAACATGGTTTTTCCTATTTAATGGTTGTCAAACAGGGGCTAAATTACTGATATAACATGTACCTCAAAAATGTGACTACCATCTTCGGATCCCGAACGTTCTTTTGATGAACCATCCATTCTAGTAAATTGTGCAACTGTATCTTGTAGACTCTGGAAATCCAAAGAAAAGTCAAGCTCGTTAAGGAAAAAGAGAATAACAAGGTGTGGCAATTACTCAAATTTTCAACCATCTAAAACAATAACAAAAGGTTGCTACTATATAAATCATTTTCTCGGCACTCTGCTCGATCCAACCCAAAACTAAGTCTACTTAAAAGTAGGCATGCTCATGGTTCAAGTTGAGTTGGTTTTGAGCTCAACCCGAACCGAAACCAACTTGGTCGATTTGGGTAAATTCCAATCTAAATTGACTCAATCTAGTTGTTGAAACCGAACCAAACCAAATCAAATCGGTTTGGTTTGGTTTGGTTAATCGGTTTGAATATTTGTCCAAGTTAAAATAATTCATATACCTATTTTGGGTTAAAAATTTTGTTTGCCTATATATATAAGTTTTTTTTTATTTTTGCTTGCTTATTACGTATTAGTTATATATACCAACAAACAATTACATCAAAATGAAAATTAAGTATACAATCTAAATTTGGAGTTTATAATAAACAATTATTCTCCTTGCTTTTCTTATCTTTTGGAATTTGGAGTTTTAGTAGAAAAAGCATAGAAGGTAAACAAATTATTTGAGAAAGAATTATATTTATGTTTTTATTATTTTATTTTTAAGTTTAAAAACATGAATTTTAAAATTAAAAAAATAAAATGTATCAGCGGGTTAGGTCGTTTAATTGACAGGTTGGTTTTTAATGGTTAAAATTAACCAAATCAAATCAATTTTTTTGTTCAAACCGACCCAAACCAACCCGACTCGGTTTTGTTTGGTCGGTTTTTTTGCCAATCCCTACTTAAAAGTCCAATTGAAACCAACTTGTTTACAACCCATGAGGCGTTCTAAAACAAATAACCAACAAAGATGGCAAAAATGAAGATGAATGGTATAATACCTGCAAGATTGTCTCTATATAAGGAACAAGCTTTGCTTTGAGCAATTTGACAACTCTCATGAAAAGATAACTTGCCCTTCGACTCACGTTGACATTTAAATGGTGTATACCTCTTTCGTCAAGAAAGGCACCCAGGGCTACAGGAATATATTGAGTGTTCTCCTGCACAAACTTCATATATCTTGTTATCGTTTCCAGGTAAACAAGTGCAACAATCCTATTGGAATGACAAGGAAATCTCGTTGATAAAAGCATCAGAACCAGTTCTCCCAATTGACCACTCGCAGTCCTCATCATATCATCACTTATTGATTCTCCAAGAGCATAAAATAAGGAAAGTGCAGCTTCAACCACTTCAACATTTCTGTCCTCTGATGATGCGGCGGCACTTGCTAATGAGTTCCTGATAAAAATCTGAGTCATGTCAGGTGCTACACGACCTACACTGCGAAGCAATACAAATAAATCTTTCCGAAACTCCACCATCCTATCTTCTTCTTCCCTCCCAATCTTGTCCAACACATCAAGATTATTGCGGTAGATAGGATCAAACTGAATCTGTGCTCGAATCACTTCTAATATCTGCTGCAAGTGAAGTAGCTGTGTTTCTGTCAGCACAGGAAGATTTTTCATTGTACCAACATAACCAGAAAGAAACTGCACAATGCTGAACGTTGCGTCAACTTCACAGCTCTGCATTACATAAAAAACCGACGGCAAAACCTCATTCAACAGCTCCAGTGAAATCTCTTTACCGTCATTGGAGCTCAAACGCTTGGAACATTCCAAAGCCTCAGTGGCATAGCCAGTAAGCAAAGAAGCCACACCAGAAACCAACTCAGAGTCACTATCCCCTGCTACCAATCCAAAAGCCCTTCTTATGTGAAGACTCTGTAAAAGGGAAAGTTTAGACTTTGAATCCATCCGCTTAGAAACCACTGCAAGAAGAACACTGGCAGCAGCAGCCCGCAGCTGATCTGGAAACCCATCGACCAACATCAATTCAAAAAACAAACTAGTAAATGATTCATTCACAATCAAGCTAATGTCAATCCACGATATGTACCTCCTCATAGAATCTAAAACACTAGTACACAACTCCGGGTCCGAATTCCGGTACATCAACACAATGTCATACCATGCCCTTACAATCTGAGGCACACATTGTGCCCTCATTGCATCCTTAATCCTCCCCGCCACAGCTATCTCATCCCCATTTCGTGGATAGTCTAAGCTGATTACTTCATCGTCCAACGCATTCAAAATCCGACAAAACATATCGATGACCACCCACCCTTTACTCAAAGTCGGCAAAAAATCAATAAAAACAGAAGGCCAAATTGATGGGTACTCAAAATAGATTAATGTCACGACAACCTGTGCAAGCTTGTTCTTTATAAATGCCTGGCCCTCCAAAGCCAGAACAGAGTTGTGGTCATTAACATTAACAGCCTCACAACAAGCCATCGAAAATACGGATTTCCGAATAAAGGACTTCTCCTCGAGGCCCATTGATGTGTATTTGTCGCGAAGGGCCTCGTGGAGGCATTGTAAACACCAGAATTGGACTTGAACTAACTTAGAAAAACAGAGCTTCTCTATACATATGGTACGAATGGATGGAGTCTCTTTAACTTGCTGAATAAAAGTCGCTGCCTTTGATTTCAGTTCTGAATCTACAGTCCCGGATTCATCAAAGCATATTAAAATCGCCTTTTCAAGATCATCCATTATTACTACGAAATCCCAAAACTCTAAAAACTAAAAAACTCGCCAAATAAACGCCCACTGCAAAAATTTGAATTAAAAAATGAGCAATTTTAAAAAGAAAAATCTTTGCTTTTTGCATTAGTTTAATGGAATTTAAAGTGATAGGAGGATTGATGAATTCCAAAGCAATTTGATTAAACAAAGGATTTGTTAAGGCTGCTTACCTGAATACCTAAAAATTTGATTGATGAATAAAGCTAGGGTTTTAGGATAAATTCAGAAATTTAAAAACCTTAAACCTTGGAGTCACCAAGTTTTAGTAATATATATGGGCGTGCACGTATTGTATTATATAGGAGAGTTGGGGTGCCTGCAACTGGATGTTTATGAAGAGGAGGAGGAGACGGAGGCTGTGCAAAGAACTCATGTTTTATACAAGCCACCCCGCCCCCACTCTCTCCAAACCCATCCCATTCCATCCCACTAAGCAAATTTTATTTTATTTTATTTTATTTGAACATTTATGAAAATAAAATGGGTTAACTATTTGAACGGTCAACTATATCAAGTACTATTATTTAATAATTGAACTTTAAGATATATCTCAACAGTCATTGAATTATGCATCGGGTTATCCATTTATCACTTAAGTGGAAAAATCCGTTAGGTTCAACAAA
>CAIGRT010037325.1:0-15669 GCA_903798405.1 Fraxinus platypoda
TAAAATGGACAGAAACTTTACTTCCTTTTTCCCGGCTGAAGCAGCGTTCTTCTTCCCTTCTTTTGGCTGAATCCTCTAGGCTCAGGAACAGCCTTCCATGCTAAGCAAACCGCCGTCCAGAGAGAGTGCAAGAACCGATTTGAACCCCTCTGCACTTGGCTAGGATCATCGACTAAAACAGTCTACCAATAACCGCCAAGAATACGCCCTTAAAACTGACCCAAAGCCCCAGAGAAACACAGCCCCCTTAGCCACTATTTCAGGCCTAAGATTACACGGGAATTTCTTCAATCAATGGACTAACTGGTCGATTTCAAGGGCCAAGAGAAAGCGGGAAGAAGACAGGGACAAAGGAAGAGTAGACTGAGAGACGAGATAAAGAAGACTCAAAGAAGCAAAGCCCACGAGAATATATGCTCAAAGGTCAACCAAGAAAATATCTCAAGCAAGATCAATCCCAACCATCCACCAGATCCAATGGTCAAGATAAAACCAAACTAACACACAATCCGGGTCAATGCCAAGTTACCAATAGGTGAGTGACACCTAGGCAACTAAGGCCCAAATAATAAGTCACAATAGAAACCAGCCCAATAAGTGTTAGAGGACCACATAAGCCCACATTCTTCACCTTGGTGGGAAAATGGTTTCCAGCTTTTTTTTTTTTTTNTAAAAATATATTTATTATTAATTCAAGCTCTTTTCACTTATTTTTTTTTTTTTTTTTTTTTTTGGGCAATGAAAACAAATTTTATGGACAATTATAAAATTGTTTCCCTTTAATAGACAATTTCCATGGAAGATAAAGTGAAACGAATATCAAAAGATCTAAAATTTCAACATTTTCAGGTGAAAAATTATATCAATCAAACACAATTAATTGACAATTCTCAGGCAAACAATTCTAGACAATTCAATTATCTGTAATTCATTTTTTTCTACCCAAATTCCACTCTTACAATCAAATGGACCCTTAGTTTATTAATAAGACACTTCACTGCCAAAATTTTTATCATTCAACTAATCAAGATTCTATACTAAGTTGTTTATATGAAAATCATTTTTCTTCAAATTCTTTTTCAATCACACTTTCTTCCAATAAAATAAATTTATACATTGACTCATGTAACTTTCACTAGAAAAAAAAAATTACTTCATGTAGTCTCTCCAAAAAAATAGTTAAAACGAAAAAATTAAAAATGAAAAACTTTCCATTGACATTACGTTTTTAGTAATGCTATTCATACCTAATAATCCATGGCGCATTAATGCTATTTAACACTCATTGGATTGTACTGTCACCTAAATTAATGCTAAACATTAATACATTTTTTATTTATTATTTTAATGCATTGGACCTTTATTCACTGTTCAATGTAGAAATATAAAAAGTTTTGTTATTTATACATCGGGTTGTCATTGGATTGTAAATGCACTGTCACCTAAATTAATGTCAAGCATTAATACATTTTTTATTTATTATTTTAATGCATTGGACCTTTATTCACCGTTCAATGTATAAATATAATGTCGAGATTGATACTTCGATGTACATTCAGACTGTACATACAGCGGTGTACAGATAGCAAAATCCAAATACAAATGGATTATTATGACTGCCACCTAAACCTGCAAGAGCAAGAGATGAATAGCATTATTATGTTACACGTTTTTTTAATGCTATCTTAATCTTTTACACCTTTGATCCTCGTTTATAACTAAACTAGCGTGTATGCTTTAACATTTGGTTTGGCTCAATTTTACTCCGCCTGTCTGAATTGAGTGGAGAACTTTTTTCATCGAGAGAAGCGATCGCGTATCGGTCAGATGGACTTGGAGAAGATAAAGGTCGATAATCCCATCGTTGAGATGGACGGTCAGTCAAAATCTTACTTGTATTTTCTTGTATGCTATTTTCCTGTCAGTCTAAATGATTTTGCCTTGCTTCCTCCATGTCTTTCACACAAATTTAGGGTTTGCTAAAATTAGGGTGAAATGGTGATGTGATCAGGCTGCGTGTTGATTTTTTGTTGACTGCTTCCCTGTTTAGTCGGGCCTTTTGGGTGATGTTCGAAGGTAATAGTTTGGGAAGTTCGGTTATGAAGGATGAGGATGGTGTTGTAGCAATGGGTTAGGACCTGGTTTTGATGCCTGCTATGGAGGTTAATTGTGATCAGTAATTTTGGTGAAAATTGTCATCGGTGTCGTGACTGTGTCACTTTCCTGTTTAATGCTCTGTGATGAGATACTTGTTCTAATACTACTGCTTTAAAAGCACGAGTAATACGGTCTTTCTTCGAATAACGTAATCATTTATGGAAAACATTGTCACTTCATTTATCCTTCTGCTCCTCTATATTTCTTGAGATGTAAGACATATAGCAATACCATAACAGTGGCAAAAAAGCATTCCAACCTCAAATTGATGTGGAATAAAATTCAAATTATTTGGTTCATCTAAAGCTATCCTTTTTAGTTGTTTTCTTTGAAACTTGCACACGAATACAAAAATCGACAATTACAGATTCTATCAGTCTATTCAGAGCGGGATCATTTTTATTCTTATGGTGAACGTTACGCAGGTGATGAAATGACTCGCGTTATCTGGAAGTCGATTAAAGAGAAGGTAGTATTCTACTCCTAAAAGTTGAGCTGTATTTTGTATGGGCATCACATTTGTTTCTCTTCGTGGGAAAAAGAATTTCTGATCCATACTTATGATTTTTATAAAATTTTACAGCTTATTCTTCCATTCCTGGAGCTAGATATAAAGTATTTCGACCTTGGTCTTCCTCATCGCGAGGTCACTAATGATAAAGTTACAATTGAAAGTGCAGAAGCCACTCTTAAGTACGTGCTACAAATTTATAATTCAAATTTCTGTTTTTACTTTGTAAGGTTATGTATTCTGCATGCACTTACAGATGTACAAATCCAATATCAGTCATTGCTATTAGACCTGAGCACGAGATACTGTCAAAATTTAATCGGTATCGTATTTGAGATAGCTAACAATTTGGATTATCAATTGGGAAAGAAACAATTTTGAATGGATATAATCTGGTAGATAGAAACAAACAAAGATTCTTTTGTCTAACAATTTTTATTATGGAGAAGTGTGAGTGCAAATTGAGAACTTTTTTCTATTTATTTCTTAAGCTTATACTTATTAGAAGCTGGGCAAAGGAGACAGGCACAAAAGAAGCAGCCCATTCATACACCATACGACATAAATTGACTACCAGAATTAATTTTTCATTCTTTTTTTTTTTTTCCCCTGTTACATGATAAATTTAATCGATCGAAATTAGTTACTCAATATTGTTCAAATGCAAAGACATATGATAATTAGAATTTCATGAAAATCTTAGGCTTTATCAATTAAATTCCTATTCTGTAAATCATGCGGAGATCTATAGTTATTAATTAATTTGATGCAAGTGATGGTCAACAAGATTGTCACAGCCGTTGTAATGTGAAATTAAGTGGAAAGCTCTGAATTTTCTGTGCTTGCTGTAATCTACTGTAGTATTCTAATACTTCGCCACCTTGCATATTATGGTATTCATCCCAGCAAGATTTTGCTAAACTCAGAAATCATACGGAATCTGCACAAATTAACTGTGAATATACATGAAAATATTGCTAAGATTAGCAGTCTATTATAAATGTCTCCATCGCTTGCATACTATTTTGCTCAGGTGGAACTTGATAATCTTCTTTTTTACCTTTTGTTTTCTCCGGTGATGAACTCTAGGTACAATGTGGCAATTAAATGTGCAACCATTACTCCTGGTATGTACTATTGTGTTTCTTTATGCAATTAAGTTCTCATTTATGTATGTTCGTTTCCTTGGAGAAATATGCTGCAACCAAAATATTGGTAGCAGTTATCAGCTAAACTCAATTTATAATTTCAACTCAAATACTGGAAGATGTCTAGATTATCCTTTTCTCCTGACCTGTCATCACTTTTCCTAAGCATGTGGTTGAATTGTCACATCCGAATCTCGGCTTCACTTGTTTCTGAAGTTTTTTGTCGTTTTGTTCTACACATTTCTCTGACATTGTAAAATTTATTTTGGTTGATCAAATAGATGAGGCACGTGTCAAAGAGTTCAGTTTGAAACATATGTGGAAGAGTCCAAATGGAACCATACGAAACATTTTAAATGGTTCGGAAAATCCTCCATATGAATTCCCCGAATCTTACTCTTGGACTTGGTTGCAATATGCACTGGAAATATGATTTTCACTTGCTGCAGGAACAGTATTTAGAGAACCAATTATATGCAAGAATGTCCCCCGGCTTGTCCCAGGTGTTTGCTATAAGTGCCTTCAATTGAAACCACTCTTAACGTCATCTTTTCTTTCCCAGGTATAGTTAATGTGGTGTATTTTCAAATTTTCCAGGTTGGACAAAACCAATATGCATTGGAAGGCATGCTTTTGGTGATCAGTATCGAGCTACTGATTTAGTTATTCAAGGAGCGGGAAAGCTTAAAATGGTGTTTGGTATATATATGATCACTATTTGCTTCAAAAACATTTAGTGAATTTGGACTAGCTTTGGAGAGATATGAGTTGTAGTGTCCTATTATCACTTCATTGCAATATAGAAGATCTTTGTGTGTCATCCTCTCTAGAAAATTATGTACAGGTCATCAAAGAATGACTTTCGGCTTGTTTTACAGTACCAAATAGTGCTGATGGGAGCACAGAGCTGGAGGTTTACAACTTTACAGGTTCTGGGGGTGTTGCTCTGTCAATGTATAACACTGATGAGGTTCGAGTCTACAAATGTCCTATGCTATACTATTGTCATCCTGACATTTTTTTTTTCTTAGTTGGCGATCACTCCAGTTTGAATGATTTGACCAAGTTTGATATTGAGGTGGACAGGCTAACGTACATATCTCCATAGGAGTAACAAAGATGTCATTGAAAATTATCCTTTTAAGTGCCGCCAAATCATAATTAGATACGGGATTATACGAGTTCTTGCCTCCATGTCCATGCACAATATCTATGTATATTCTCCGTAAACACCTTGGACTTAATACAGTCTTGATGATGAACTCTGTTTAGACCAGAAAAAGAAAATTGAGAAAGGAATGTTGACTGATGATACTTGAAAGGCTAACATACTTTTGCCAATCTGTACTTTCAGAACCTCATCTAGCTTAGACATTCTCCACAGTAACTGATGGAAGAGAGAAAATAATACTATATTCGAAAGCTTTTTTGAAAGCTTTAACTCTACAAAAGGAAATGCTGATGTAGTTTCTATCAAACAGTCTATTCGTGCTTTTGCGGAGGCTTCAATGAACACTGCTTTCCAGAAACGGTGGCCACTTTATCTTAGCACAAAGAATACAATTTTAAAGAAGTACGATGGAAGGTGCGTATTTTTCAGTTTTTACAATTCTCAAACATCCACGGAGGGAGGGGGGAAATGAAGAAAAGAAGTGAGAAAAAAACACATTAACCATTTACCCACCGTCCACCCATTCCACTTGAGTGGAAATGTTGGTCTTTAATTTTTTGTCTGCTTCTCATTTTCTCCTTCAACTCAAGATTTAAGGATATCTTCCAAGAAGTTTATGAAAGAGAATGGAAGTCCAAGTTTGAGTCAGCCGGGATCTGGTAAGTATTCTGCATGCTGGCTTTCTTCTCTTGGTTGAAGAATTTCTCACTAATAAGCTTTTTCACACCGTAGGTATGAACATCGTCTTATTGATGATATGGTTGCTTATGCTCTCAAAAGTGAAGGAGGCTATGTTTGGGCATGCAAAAATTATGATGGGGATGTTCAAAGTGATTTCTTAGCCCAAGGTTTGTTCAAAACTTCAAATTAACTGTAACTTGTAATTTGAGCAGATTTTTCGTTTTTCTTTTTTCCTATGATATAAAATGTTTACTTTTTTTTATCAAAAGGGACAAAGCAATATTACTCTTCAGCTGATATTTTCAAAATTTTCATGAATGCAGGATTTGGATCTCTTGGTTTGATGACATCAGTACTAGTATGAGTGCTCTATCACCAAATCTTCCAATTTTGTGTTCCCTTTCACGACATACCTTGTTAAACTTTGATAAAATTGCATTAGGTATGCCCAGATGGGAAGACGATTGAGGCAGAAGCAGCTCATGGCACAGTTACACGCCATTACCGGGTACATGAAAAAGGAGGTGAAACTAGTACTAACAGCATAGCGTCAATCTTTGCCTGGTCACGGGGTCTTGCACACAGGTAGCAATGTTTTAGACGTCCATCTTTTTCTGGTGCTATTACTTTTCACAATTTTATGTAGTCTTCTTCTCATATATTAAAATTAGTTAGATATAATCATACTGCGTTTGTAGGGCAAAACTGGACAACAACGCCAGACTCTTGGATTATACCAAGAAACTAGAAGCTGCCTGCATTGCAAGTGTGGAGTCTGGAAAGATGACTAAGGATCTTGCCATTCTTATCCATGGGCCTAAGTGAGTAGAATTTGCTGCTTATTTTCTGTTATATCTGTTATTAGCAATTAGTTATATGTCTGTTTCCTGTGGTGTTTCTTGCAGGGTCACAAGGGCTCTGTATTTGAATACTGAAGAGTTCATTGAAGCTGTTGCAGAGGAATTGAGAGCAAGACTGCCTAAAAAAGCAAAGCTGTAAACAAAGTCGAGCTTTGTGCATGAAAATAATGTCTGACCGATAGCACACTGGTTATTCTCACTTGATGGTTAATAAGTTCCCCTGTTTTATCCTCAGTAAGCTACATGCATTTCAATTTATTGTTTATCGCGGATGGGGGTGGGGAACTGCAAAAATAAGTCAGGTTTAGTAGCTTTGTGGCAGCAATTGGTGTAAGACATGATACAAATGCAGTTTTGACTTGTTAAAGCAAGCCTCAAATATTACAACAATTTGTTTGTGGGGTATTTTCTTTTACTTACCATATCAATTTCAACATGAGCGTTTGATTATAGCTGCAATGCAATATTCGAGTGGGTGATACGATCATTTCTTTATTATTATAGGTTATATCAAAAGTCTATTTGACGACAATGTTTGTGTCTGCTCCAATAATCCAAATAAAAAATGCTAGAAATTCAAGTGAAGACGGGGACTCAAATCAATTGAGGTATTTATTAACTAATTTGGACAACAAAAACGCTAGAAGGAGGGCTTGAACCTCCGACCTTGTGGTTAACAGCCACACGCTCTAACCAACTGAGCTATTCCAGCTTTTTATTCATTGCGCATATCTATATTATATAATGATAGAGATCTAACTAAAGTCACTTTCTTTGTGCAATGCAAATCTGTGTATTAAGTACATAGCTAGTTTTTCTAGTTAAACTAATTACTTACCAGTTGGAAATACAAAATAAATTGAAATTAAAAATGAAATTGCTTATTAAAATTTAGGCTAGATTTGATAGACGGGATGGTATGAATTGGATTTGATTGGATTGAATTGGTCCCTTGACCAAGTAATTCAATATTGGCGCAAAAGCAAGTTGCATGTTTTGAGTCCTATTTTTCAAAATAAACTTTGTAAAAATCTTTTTTTGGAGAATTTTGATTAAAAAGTAGAAAAAAAAATGAATTTTACGTTCTAAATTATTTCATTAAAAAAATATGTTGTTGAACCAGGGGTTAAATGTTTTCTTGGCCAAAGATGGCGCAATGAATATGCAATAAGCACGAAAAGTTAGGCAAGAAATTGAGCAAAAAGCATTGGGTTGTGTTATGGGTACTTAGCACAATACATAAGGGTGGCCTCCTAGGGGGCCTCTATGTGTCAATTATGGACACCATCCAAAAAGCATTATACAAGAATATGGCGGATTTCGCATGACAATTATTTTCAAAATGTTGGCCATACGATGTTACTCCTCCACACATGAAAAATAAAGATGGATCCTTTAGAAACCAACATTGTACAGTTATAGCATGTGAATAATGAATTCGATTCCAATTTTTAATGATTTTTAAATATTTATTTCGAAACGTTAATAGTAAATGCTTTGTCAAATTTGATCGATTTATTTTATGAAATAAGAAATTATAATCTCTAAGAGAAAATTGATTTTGCAAAAACTCACATAAGTTGTTTTTATTATTCTCGTCTTCTTGACCACATATGTATCGCACTCAAGTCAACTATAATTAGCCTATGTTTGAGCCACATTAAAATTTTCATTATCATTCTTCTACTAATTTTTAATCACACGTTCTTCAATAAAATAATATTTTCCACCACATCAATAACTTTTCCTTCTTTTTCAACTACACATTCTCTATCAATCTACTATTCAAAAATATATTCTTTCAAAATAATGTGGTTCAAACACACCCTTAATACGATATTCGATTAGCCAGTTTAAGGTTGTTTGGGGGAAAAAATCAAAATTAAACTGTGGTGTCTTTATGAATTATCAAAACATTTATGTTTGGTGTACAATCATGATTTACAACATGCTGCGTGACATTCAATCATTAAACTGTTTTCACATCAACTTAGTTTTGTTGTCACTAGTTTTTTGACAACAAACATCGTTGTCATCCAATTTATCATTCAAATTGTTCAAATAGATCAAGCCCATGTTTGGTCAATGACAACAATTAATTTTTATCACATGTTTTATGGGTCTTACAATTTTTTAATCATACATTTCATCAATTTCTATTAGGCCCTATTTGATTGCCACATTTTCCATGGAAAATATCACATTCGAGGAAAACGAATTTCATTTTGACCGTTCGATTGCAACGTGGAAATAGAAATCGAATTTCACGATGCAATCACTTTAAGTTGCATTTTCTTCCTCGGGAACGGATTCTTAGGTTTGGTAGGTTATTTTAATTTGTGGGATCTTCTGGTACTTCATAAAAAGTACAAGTCCGCGAAGCAACGATCGGATTCGTACCCAAACTTTTTCTGCTCTTTTATCTCTTCAGATTCAGAAAGGATAAAAGAAGAGGATTCTATTTTGGAATTATGTTACTGCAATCTTGTAAATTTTTCAGCTGCCCAGTTAATAATTATTCTAATGTTAATCCTCCTAAATCCCATTTTTCGATACGAAAAAATTCAAGAATTCACTCTTATTTTCCATTTCGATGTGTATCTAAACTAGCATGTCCTACAACTGCAGTCAGTGATGTTGCTGGTATTTTCCAGAACAAGGTTAGGTTATTCTTTTTAATGGGTGGTGAATTTCTTCAATTGGGTGTTTTCTTTATGATTCTCAATTTCTTGGTCAATCGATTGTGTATAGGTTTTGATAGCCGCAGCTTTATCTGCAGCAATTGGGCAATTGTCAAAGCCAATTACCTCAATTATATTTTCTGGCAAGAATTTTGATGTTAAGGCTGCCATTCAGGCTGGAGGGTTCCCTTCTACCCATTCCTCTGTAATGTTTTTTACTATTCTGCTTATGCATATGATTGTATATTAGTTTTTTGGGCTAGGCTAGGGTTGTGAACTCGTAATCTGATGATCGACGGGATTTCGTGTTTATAATTTCATTCCATATTCTCACTGGATATATTTATATCAAATTACAGGCTGTGGTGGCCACTGCGACTTCCCTTGGTTTGGAAAGGTACTTTGCCCTCATTTATTTTATTCATTAAATGAAGAATTTTCCTTCAATTTTGATTCTACTTACAATGTTATTGCAGGGGTTTCTCTGATGCAATTTTTGGTTTAGCTGTAGTTTATGCAAGCCTTGTCATGTATGATGCACAGGTTTGTGTTCCAGCTATTGTCTTTTCTTCCTTTATTCTTTGATTACTTGACTATGCATCAATGTGCAAATTGTATTAGGAGGTTTTGATATGGAGGGTTTGCGGTTTTGAGCCTCCTTTATTTCATGAAGGGGACGACTTTAGAGGTGGGATTTTATTCTAGCTTGCATCAAGCATTTGGAAAAAAAAAAAAAAATCGCGTTCTGCACGTGCAAGCACAGTTCCTTAGTGTCCTATTTCGAGTATTCCTCCTTGTTTTTAAATTAAAGCAAGATGATTTGGTTAAGATGGACGTTGAAATTAGAGTAGAGACTTGCTTGAAAATCTAAGGTCTGTGTCCAGGCTGGTTCAGGAGTCATTTTAATTATTTCAGAAGCTTATCTGATCTGTTTCTTGTGCATAAATGCACACCCTTTCTATTGTTTGGCAAGGTAATTCATTTTCTCACCTTCGAAGTTATGATTCTGTAGGGAGTTAGAAGGGAAGTCGGCATTCATGCGAAAGAATTAAACAGGGTTTTGCTAAGCACCAGAAAGAGTTCAACTTCCGGTAAATTCACCAACTCTTTTCCAGGAGAATCATCTTCCGATTTAGAGAGCGCTGACCCTCTTTTCTTGGAGGAACAGAGTTCTTTACAGACAAAACAGGCAAATGGTTCAGTGTTAATTAGATCCGGGAACAGGAAACAAAGCACTACCGTTAGATCCTCTGGTGTGGGATCTGATGTTGGAGAAGAATCAGTAAGCGTATCGTATGGTTCCTCCACGTTAAAAGAATCAGTCGGACACACAGAAATTGAAGTCGTAGCTGGTGCTGTGTTGGGTTTCATTGTTAGTTTAGCAATATGTTAATACTTATAATGTGATTTAGTTGTCAATTGTTCTATAGCAATTTGTTTTAGGATATAAACACTTCATCAACCTGTGGTTTATTCCCACAAGACATTCCCCGCCCAGTATAACCTGCTTTGTACATCTACACAAGTTAGAAATGGGCTTCCTTTATGGAAAAAACAATTATTATTTCATAATGTTGTCTTGTGTATTTTACCACTTGGATGCAAAAGTTAAAAGAGGTTGCACTTTGGTTTAAATGCTTAAGGGGGCTATAATATGTTCCATTTTGTATCAAGCCTTGGTTTTAGTTGTGCATATAGGACATGTTGGTAGACGATATTGGACAGTATTGTACAGAACAATATACTAAAATTTAACTTTTTTTTTCTGTATATAGTAATATTACAAGAAAAATTGCTTATAACGATGATATTTTTTTCTCGCTGGAGCTTGGAAGTTAAATATATCTGACTAAAATATTTTTCATTTCAAGTTTGAACAACGAATATTTGCAATTCGTTGTCGAAAAAAAAAAAAAAAAAAAAACAATAAATCTTATACAATGCAGACGAGAAGTTTCACTCACCTTGATTCCATGATTATTGATGTTACCAATGACGAGTCATGCTACTTGTACAAAGTTAGGTTACAAAATTTGTTTACAAAATACGTGTGGGCAGCGTCTTGACCAATAATTTAAAAAACCGTTTTTGAAATCAATGATCTAAATCTTGCCACATCATTTTGTAAACACACTTTTGTAAATCACATTTGTACAAGTAGCATAATTGACCAATGATTTGATAACAAAAAAATCATTGAATTGGTTCGATTCGATTCTAATTCTTTTTGAAATCGAACCATTTGGAATCATGTCTACTTCTGTTACTTTCATGACAAACGGCATTGCATATATTCAGATAGCACCAAATGCTGTTTGATTGGCGTTTCAGGTCTTATTATCCGAAAGAAGAAAAAATATATTAGTAATTCAAATTGCTATTCACTTCAACATTTTATTTTGATAAACTTACTAGACGTAACGTAATAGCTGCAATAGTTGCGCATGCATAACACGTAATGGACTAAAACGGTGGCTATCGATTTCGCCGCCACGTGCAATTAACAAAAGATAAGTTTCGCCGATTCAATCTTCAAAACCAGAGGCAAGGAAGGCAACTATATATATATATATATATACGCACACACACCCACGTACAATTCTGGTACGAGTTCCAACTTGAAAGAGAGAAATTAGTGATCTTGTGTGGTTTATTTGGAATTAACGTTTCATCGTAGAAGATGTCTGGGGCACAAGGAGCACTGCCGCCTGGTTCGTTCACGGCGACCACATACGAATCGACTGAAACTGGAGAGAACAAGACGAAGCTGGACATCCATTCAAAGGAGGATGAGGGGGGAATTCAGATAGAGAAACTCCAGGACAAGGTGGAGGATGCCGCGGGTCAAGGCGGCCCGGTTTTTGGTGCAGGCGCCGGCGAGGAGGTGGAGGAGAAAAAGGATGACTTGGGCGTTACTGGAACTGCCTAGCTAGTTGTTTCTTTTGGGGTTTTCTCTCGTACAAGTTTCTTTGTTTTTTCTTTTCTTCTGTTTATTCATTAGTTTTTGTATGTACTTTTTATATGTTTCTCTTGTGTAATTTGTAAGTTTGGCTAAGACAATCTACAGTGTTTGATGGTGAATTACAATTAGTAATCCTGAAGGGCAATAGGCAGCGATTACCTAGAATTTTTATCTTTTCTTGATAGAAAAATTGCCGAAAATTGGTAATTCAACCCTGGCAAAGTCTCCAAAGCATTGTTCAACAATCTAATAATTTTTCATGTAGTGGAAGCTTTGATAGTTCATAAAATTCTTCACCTTTTTATATTTTTATTATGCATTTACTATTTTTCTCTGAACAATGATGCTATAGACAAATTTAGGGAATTAGACTTTATTTTCAGCAATAACCACACAGCATCAAGTAGAAGGTCCATAATATCCTTGTAACAAATGTTGGAAATATAGAGTATGGGGAGGGAGGAGATGGAAACACAAAAACAAGAAAATGAATGCGAGACTCATCATGTTTGATAAATAACGTTGTTCTTAAATGATATTTGTCTTCTTTTCACTTTTCCGACAAATAATTTGAAAGATTAATCAAGATTATAATAAATAACATCAAAGTTTCTTCCATAACTTGATGAAAACAAAGGTAGTTTGAATATATATGAGAAATTGGGTTTAATTCAATCAATAATATCAAAGTGATTCAAATATTGTTCTTCTTATATTTGAAAATGGAATACTAACTTATACTTATAGTGAAGTCAACAATGAATGTAATGAAATGACTATTACCTTCTCTTGTTAATATGGCATTCAATACTCAAATATCAGAATGCACAAGTTCAAATAATTTGAAATGTTATTTCTACACTATAAAATGGTTTTTTAGTTATCTTAGATTTAATGCAAGATTCACATTTATCTAAGTTATCAAGTTCACATAATATTATTCACATTCAATCATTATTTTCATAGTACTTATATCTATGTGTGCTAATCTACCATGTCATAAAGAAAATGAGTCAATCATTTAAGCAAAAGATTTATTTTTATTAAAATTATCCTCAAAAGTACATAATTTGACCATTTCTTCACTGGAATAACATTTATCAACAAAATACTCATTTCAAATTAATATAAGTTTGCTCGACTCAAATACAGATTTGATCCCCGATTTTCCTAAAAGAACCCCACTTGCTGAGTTTCTATTCATATGTGGTACATGAAGTATATTGGTCAAAGTTATCCTTTTTTTTCGAAGTGAAGATGATATCGATGTTTTCATTGCCAATCATTTTAGAATGTCCGTCATTTGTCATTTGAATTTTTTGTCCATTAACAATGTCATGATAAGTTTTGAAAAGTGACTTATTATAACAAATATGGATAGCTGCACAAGTGTCATACCACCAATTTGAAACTTTACTTCGAATTGTATTGATTCAATTGCCATAGCGACAATGTCTTCAAAGAAGTTCAAATTTTTCTCATTTTTTATGCCTGCAATTTCTTGCATAGTGTTCCAATTTTCCACAAACATAGCAAGGTCATTTGAACTTCTTTTTGAACTTCCCTTGATCCCTTTTACGACCAAAAGGGAATCAAACCCGCATCTTCTCCCTGGCAAAGATAAATTTTACCATTCGACTCTGAACTGAACCTTGTCGCTCTTCTTTCCTTGTGAGCATGAAGCACACCAGCATCGTGCGTTGCGTGATTCTATTGTGTTTTTTGCACTTGACTGGGTGGACAGTTGACGGGAAGAGAACTTCAATTCGCCCGGCCAACATGGCAGCCTTTTTTTATCTACGATACCAGCATCCACTTCTTCAACTCGAGCAATCACATCGGTTCTTCCTTCAACGGCAACTGAAATAGCAGGGGATGTTGCTAACTGTGCTTATTCTGCTTCCTATCTTCGGTATTTGTTGCAGTGATTAGTTTTGTCAACGACATTGGCTTTACAATTGCTATCATAAGAACTTTCATTCTTATCTTCATGCCCTTGATTCTTCCTCGTTGCGAAGATGCTTTTTTATAAGTTTGAAAAAATCTTCGAAATTGTAAAAAAAATTTCTTCCTGTAACCTTTTCAAATTTGAGGCAATTTCGCAATAATTGCTCCTACTTGAAAAGATTCGGAAAGTTCAATCTTTACACCTTCAACTTATTGAAAATAACTTAAAGTTTATGTACTTGAGGCAATAAATGAATGTTATCAAGCATTTTAAAATCGAAATACTTGGAAATTAAAAACTTTTTGGTACCTTCTTCCTCGACTTTGTATTTATCCTCTCAAGTGCTTCCCATATTTATTTTGTCGAAATGGTGTTGGTGTAGAGATCGTATAATCAATCAGATAGAGTGTTCAGAATGTGATCACGACAAATGAATTCATCCTCGTCTTTTCTTTCGCTAGGCCCATATTTTTTCGAAATCTTCATCGAATGGTTCAGAAATTGGTGCCAAACTTGGATCAAGAAATAGAAGATCTTCAACGTTGTCAATAGAAATTTGAGTTTGTCTTGCCATTGGGTAAAGTTGGTTCCATCGAACCTATCTAAACGAACCAAGTATTGGTTCATCAACTTGATGGTTGCTAGAGTAGTTTCCATCTCCATCACAGTAGAATATCGTTTGAGATTATTGAGAATATAGAGTATCGAGATGAAGGGGATGGAAACACAAAAACAAGAAAATGAATGCAAGATTCGAACACGTTTAATAACGTTGTCCTCAAACGATATTTACCTCGTCTCCGATTTCTTTTAAAGATTTCCGGCGAATAGTTTGAAAGATTAATCAAGCCTATAATGAAGAATATTAAAGGACAAGTGTTTTCAATAAACTTGATCAAAACAAAGAAGGTTTGAATATATGTGAGAAATTGGGTTTAATTCAATCAAATAATGTCAGAGTGATTGAAATATTGTCGTTATTGTATTTGGAAATAGAATACTAACTCATACTTATAATCTTTCAATCATACACCACGAAATCAAGCGAACTATTCATGAAAAATTGAGAACTTCTCACGAAAAGGTTCAAAAAATTTAAAATAAGAAACTAGCCTAACTATAGCTATGAGAGCACATAGCTCAGGCCATTCGGCCTCAAATGGATGCTGCCCGCATGGCCCATAAGCCCAAGCGTGTGCATGGGCCTCCATTTGCCTACTCCCGTGACTTTTGATCTTTGTTGATTTCCTTCAATTTTCACATTATATTTTGAAAAGAGGAAATTACACCCTACCCTGATTTTAGATTTCCATTTTCATAAATCCCATTTCATGTTTAACTTTTCAAAAATCAGGTTTTTTATATTTAATTTAATATTAATTGTATAATTTTCATCCCAATTAAAATAACCCTAATCTACCCTAAAATCCATTCCTTCACTCTCCCATTCTCTCACATCCGTGCCAACCGCCCATCTCCTCCACCGGCGAGAGCTCCCTGCTCCCAACCGCCCAACTCCTCCCGACGAGAGCTCCCTGCTCCCAGATCTC
>CAIGRT010037333.1:0-14099 GCA_903798405.1 Fraxinus platypoda
AGACTATCAAACGGAGCCTTAGTATTATTCAGAAACAGCCATGTTTTAATTGCATAATGAATATTTATTATTCTTTATGCGTGCTATGTAGAGTGAAGGATCGGTTCCTTTTGCACCGATGACTTTATGCCCACTTAATTACTTTCATGTTGCGAATCCATCTCGACTACTATTGTGTGTAAAGCTTTAAAAATTCTCCATAAAAAAAGAAAGAAAGTGATAAACGCTACAAAGGTAGGTATCATTTATGACGGTCCATTTCCATATAATATTCCAACTAGCTTCATTATTTTTCTAAAACTATCATTCTCATCCCCACATAAATTTAAGGATATATTCTTTCTGTATTTCCTAATCATGTACTCTTTTTGTTTGTTTCCCATTAATTTTGTTGACCCCAAAAAATGTTGTCAACAGATGTCGGACCCACACGTGCACGTGCAAGTCTTGTCCAACACGCGTGTGCTGATGAACGGTCAGGAAAGCTCCAAATCTGGACGTGGGAGGAGCTCGCTACACGAGACGTCAACGTTCGGGTCTCCGACAAGATATATAGAACACGATTGTATAAGAATCCAATCGATAAAGAACGAGATTTGTAGTTGTAATTTCATAGTAAAGAGAGCAATATATTTTCAAGTGCTTAGATTCTTGTTTGCATTGCCTTTCACTTCCTTTTCTTTACAAAAAATGTTCATTTCCTTTTTGGGTTACATGTGGGGGTATTTATAGTGTTACAAATGAAAGGGTGACATTTGGATCAATTTACACGTGGCCTCATCTCCTCAACCAAAGCATCAAATCCTAGCCATCTAGTTGACTTCGCTACCCTATCAAAGCATTAAATACTCTTACATTGACAAGACACGAGTTGCTTTACACAAAGGTCACATCAATCATTCAACTGAAAATCTTAATCATTGGTAACTTTTCACGTGGGTCTTCATGGACTGTTGGAGAGCCCGGAATGAATGGAGTCTAGGAATGAGTAAAGGCCTCGGAATAAACATGGGTCTCGGAATACACGTCAGAGGTTAAAAAATATACCCTGGCTCAAGTAGGTTGCTCCCACCGGTGGAATATGGTGCCACTGGAGCTTCCATTTGACGAGTCGTAACAAATTCTATACAAAAAGGAAAACTTGCACTGTCAGTCTAACAGAATGACTCAGTAGTAAATTGGTCCACAACCTTTAAAAAGAAATAAATTAATCCCCGACATTTCATTATAGCTACATAACTAATTGCCAATTATAAAAACTGCCAAAATCTCTTTTACATCGTGTCTCTCTCACATTCAACATTATAAAATTAGTTAGTGAAATGTCAAATTCTCTTTTAAGTGTTCATGAGTCTAGGTCTCGTCCAACTTTGTGAAACTTATTAATTGTTTGGCCCCCCATTAAATTACTGTTGGAGCCCCCATTTTTTTGTGTTGAATATATTTTGGAATAATAAATTGAGGAAGATAGCGTGTGTTTAAAAAATAAGGAAATTTTTTTGATTTGTGTGTAATATTAATTTATTAAAAAATATATGATTGAAAAGAAGAAATATAAAAATATATTTCGAAAAAAAATGGGAATCAAACAAAAGTTATAATTCATTTTTATCTCTTTTCTTAACCACCACACATTTTCCAACGAAATAAAATTACACATAAATCCAAAATTTTTCCTTAATTTTAACCATACGTTCTTCAAAAATATTACTATTCCAAAATCAAATTCTCATTATAATAAGAGAATAATGGGGGCCAAACAAGCGCTTATTTTGCTTCACAAGTTGAACTCATACCCAGAAATTTAAATTTAAGACGTGCAATTTTCCCCATTAGAAATGAACATAGACATGAATAATGAATAGATTTACCAATAAAATGGGAAATTATTTGCCTGATTACAATTTATAATTCGAATAATAATGTTGTCAAATATGTCAGTATCCAACTACATAAAAAGGGCACTGATAAAAAGTTACAACAAAAATGTTGAGTTACAACAGTGTGTGTGAGTTGAGTATGCCAAAGAATTAAGGCATAATTAATTGACTTCAATAAATAATCATAATGGTTAGTTGGTTACAAATAAACCTCTGGAGAAGTATCTGCAATCTTTGGGAATTCCTCAGGAAGGTTGAATAAAGGTCCATCTCCTGATAATCCTTTCAATGCCAGTGCCAATGAGTACCCTAATGCTCGAGCTACCGGTACAGCAACTGCATTCCCAACTTGAATATATCTAACAAGTGTTTCGAAGAGGAAAAGAATAAGTGAAAAGGGAACAAAAATGAGTAAAAAGGAAAATAATGAGTAATTTACAAATGGTTGGGGGAAAAACATTGAAGATTAAGTGTAAGTAATCAAAAAATACCAGGTAGGTACCTTTCTTTTATCGGGCCAAGAAGTTTATAATAATCTGGAAAACCTTGTAAACGAGCATTTTCACGGATTGTGAGAACTCTATCTTGAACAGGATGTACAATCGTCTAAAGCACAAGAGTTTAGGTTATAATGTTATCCAACAGAAAACCTGCAAATCTGCACAGTTTAAGCTATATATCTAAATGACAAGGAAAAGTTACCTGGTTATGAGGCTCAGCCCTAGTAACCACAGTAGGAACGGTCTCATCCCACCATAACCGTCCAAACGGCCTGCAAGAATGGAAAACATGCATGAGATCCTTAGTCCATGAATAAGCACTTAAATATGCATAAAAAGGAAAGAGGTTTTCGTACTTGGATGAAGTTCCACGCACAAAAGTCATTGCATAATCAGGAACCTGCCAGTTTAAAATATACATTATATATAGCAGCAAAGAGGATGGGCATATAGTAAACAAAATTTCAGAGAAAACATACCAAAGGCTTCCCAGAAGGCAGCTTTACTCTTTCTACATCAGGATCAAACTCAACTTTGTTATCAGCACGAACTCTAACGCCTGGCAAATCCCTAAAGTTTGCACCCTGGAACCATGAAGGCCAATTGTTCAGAATCCAAAGGGCAGATTAAAACTTTGCTGTTTAGCACACATAAATCTGGGCTCTAGAAGATAAATTACCTTTTTCTTAGGAATATGACACACACGTTGGTAATCATCCTGGTTTAGTAGATAGGGCTGATGATCACACAGCTTATGCTCAGACACCTCAGAGTCAAACATCAAGCAGCCAGGCATCTCTACATTGCAAAGAAAAGTTTTCAATTCGAGGCAGTAGATTGTCCTGCTTTAATTAGGGCCTGTTTGAGCCCCATTTTTTGGTGTAGAACGCATTTTGGAATAGTAGATTAATGGAGAATGTGTGGTTAAAATGAAGGAAAAGTTTTTGAGTTGTGTGTGATATTATTTTATTAAAGAATGTGTGGTTAAAAAGAAGAGACAGAAAAATGTATTTAAAAAAAAAGGGGGGATCAAACAAGGGCTTAATATCTAAACATTCGAAAACAAGGATCTATGCAAGCATTACAGATCATTAGGCAAAATAAAAATCAGTCTGTTTAAAATGATTCACGAAATCCATTAATTCAACTAACTTTTTAATGAAAAACATAATGTAAGTCAGCCGAATAAAAACTTAACCAGTGAGTTTAAAAGAAATTTTAAACAAAATAATGATGTTCACTCATATGGTACAATAATAAACTAGACTAAAGTTTATATCCTAAGACTAATTTTCTTGTATCACAAATGTGTGGATTTTCAAGAGATGGGCTATTATGTGTAAAGATAGGATGAAAAAGAATTGCAATGCAGGGAAAAAAGGAAAAAAAGAAAAGAAAAGAAAAAAAAGTGGCAAGAAATTCATGTTTCAACAAAATATAAGTATTTTCATTCAATGCATCTCAGAGAATTCAAATTAATATTTATCAACTTTACTATAAACAACCCATCATTTCACATTATAAAACGAGCTACAATATTAGAGTTGGACATGGTCCTATTCGGTTCTAAAGAGAATCGAACCAAACCCAACTTTTCAGGTATTTAATAAGTGAAACTGTCGGGTCCAAATTTAATTATGGAACAATTTGGATTCGGTTCCATACGGTTCGGTACAATAATTAATTTTTTTATATTTACAACAACGCTACATTAATTCAATTATGACATGTTCAATATTAACTCTTACAAAATAATATAGTCCAATCCCGTGATATCTTGTGCGCCTACTTGTTGAATTCTTCATAGATTTGATTGTTAAAATCACAAAAAGTAGATAGAGAGCTCACACTAATGAAGAGAGGCACAGTCGAGCTTCCTATTGGATTTCTCTAGAACGATAGAAACGACACTATGGTAGAATAAGATATTTGAATAAAACTTATGTCAATTTGATTAAGTTGGGTTTTAGAAATAGAAAAATCATATTTTGGATTTGAGCTAAATTAATTAGTTAGCAAATCTATTTAGAAAAAAATAAAATAATTTGGCTTATTTAAAATAAAAAAAATTAGGGAGATTCGGTTCTTCAGCACTTAGTCTAGAATCGAGAACCAAACTGAACAGAACCAAACTCATCGGTTCTCAATTCAGGTACCCGTTCGGGTATTAAACTTAAAAAGAACCTATTTTGGTTCGGTTTGGTTCCGAAGTTTTGTCAAGCCCTATACAATATTATGCATCAAAAGGGGGTTTACACGTAGGTAAGAGTGCAAGTTCGCATTTATTGTGAGTTTCCATCTCACATCTGTTAATTATTGAATAGGGACATGAGAAGTAATGGTGGCTCTCTGCAATTGTATGAAAAACAAGTCACCCTTGAATTTAACACCAAAAGAAAGCAATGCTCAAGGCCACCGGCTACATAATACCAAGTATAACTCCCTCAGTCCACAAGTGAATGACCTTATTTCCATTATGGGATGTCTACAAATGACACTAGTCATTTTCTTTCAAAAACACTTGCAGTGAAGAAACTGATTTCTTGACCATTAGTTTTCAATGAAATATACAAGTTGTATTCAGTTGCCATATTTCTCACCCAAAGATATCCCTCTGGTCAAGGAAAGGAGAGTTCAATAATTCCTGGGTGACTTCTCTCACTGCTCCCTCACATTTATTTTCCCTAATCTCAAAAGGATGCATTGCCATGAACCTCAGTTATTCTGCAATTACTAAGCCCCTGGATAATGGACGAGAAAAGATTATTGTAACCATCATCATTTCAGTGAATCTAACCTAGAGAACACTGCACTACTGAGGCCATATAGACCCAGCTTGAGAAACCTTATTAAGTGAATGTCACTGGGGCTATTAAGAAAGATATTTATCTTCAACTATTCGGCATCAGATTCGGTCTCTAGAAGCATAAAGATAATCCTTTTGCTAATATCAAATTAACATGTGCTCACCATTCCGATGTAGTCTTATAAACCTCTGAAATTCTGTTTCTGGTTCGGAACCATAAGGTATTTCATCTCGTGCTTCATCATTCTCAACCTAATAGATTTATGTTGAAATGATTGAAATGGATATCATTAAAGAATTACGTTATTGTATGAAAAAGAGAAAAATGTGGATTCTACATACAGAAGGAAGGTCAGATATCGCATCACCAAGAAAAAGTTCCTTTTTGAGGTCAATTTTAGAGCCTTCATTGTAAGCAACTGTGTTTGCCTGCATTCATCAGTGAATATTTATAGCTAGAACCAACAGTCAACACGAAACCTTTACAAGAAAAAAGAAATTTAACAAGAACTACCTCAAACTCTGTAGGAATAACCCCCCGGACAACAACATTGTGTGTAGGCAACGCATATTGGGGCAATTTCTGTTCAGGAGAAGAGAAACCCAAAAAATATGAAAAATATAGGTAAAACTCAACAAGTTGATTCAAAATGATGGCCTTCCATGTAGGGAAAAAGAAATTAAAAGGATAATACCTCAGTCGAAAGGGCACCCCACACAAAGACACGCATTCGAAATTGTGGAAGTCCGTAAGCACCAGCTGCCATCATTCCCATCCTAGCTTGATAACCCATTCCAACAAGGCGACCGATAGCATATCTCCCAAGGAAACCGCCCGCAAATTTTACAATGTCAACAACATTTTCCATCAACACAAATTTTGGCTTGAGAAAGGCGACAATGTTCATGAAAATAATTAGTTGCTTATTTTTGTCATCATCTAAAGGATTTTCCTTGTTTCTGAAACGGTTGAACCCACTTATGCCCTGACATGGTGGGCCACCACATATAACATCGACATCCCCCTGAGTGGCATCAGCATAAAATACTCAATAATTCATTGCAACAAAGATTTCGCAAGTTGCTAGAACCAGCAAAAGCTTACCGGCAAAGGCAAAATCTTTGACTTGTAGCCAATGGAGACAAATTCCTTCAATTTTTCTTCACAATCACTAGTAAGCAGGCATTCACCATAAGCCAATTAAATTCAATAATAATGATTTCGAGTATCAACTTAAGCTCGATGACAAAAATATTGTTTTTAGTCCGTACCTCAAACCTTCTAAAGGCTCCCACGTGTCTTCTTCAGGCCCATAACCTTTCCAACGAATCTAAATAGAAATAGGGAAGAAAAATTAGCAATCGACATTATTGCACCTCATATGCATCCACTTAACAAGCTCTCACTGAATAAAGAGTTGAGATAGTTTGCTTTTTTTGTTTTTCATTATAAGCATGTGGATTCTAGTAGCGGTCCAAATAATAAACCCTAGACAAGTTGGATACCTTAAAATACATTGCAGATTTTCCAGTTTTATTTGGATCACCGTAACAAATTGACAATATCTCTGAAACTTCAAAGATCTCAGATCCACTTTCATCATTTTCCATGCAATCGGAAAGCCCGTTTTCAAGTACCGGACCACTAGTTTCTGCTGATAAATGGGAGGCACAAAGCTTCTCCCATTCCTTCAACAGGTTTAAGAAATCCTCGGCAGATTCATTTCGGACCTAAAGTACCAAGTTAAGAATGGAAAAATCAAAATTAATGAACAAAAGATAAGAAAAGAAGGTACCAATACAAAACATCATTTCTAACTATTTCTACCTCAGTCTCCGGATGATTCAATTTGAGACTTTCACATGCAAACTGGTTAAGATCAACAGCCCATTTCTGCGTCCATAAAATGCATAATTTATTAGATCATTATACCATTGGTTTCAGAAATTATCAAAACTAACAATGAAAACAAAGACACTAGATTATCCACCAAAAGAGCAAAGATGTAAAACTCACAGTAACAAGCTTAACACCACAGCTGTTTGCCCCAAGACAAAGCCCAGTAGACATTGCACCACATCCAGAGTACAAGTCCAAAAGTGTTTTCTCACTACCCTGCTCTATTACTCCAGAACTTTCGCCAGAACTTGATACTACGGCAACATCAGCATCACTCGAGATGGTAGAACAAGATTCACTGCTAGCAGCAGTATTATCTAGGGAACAAGAAATTGCTGAGAAATTATTAAAGATATACAATCAAAACCTTCAAGTTGAATTCAAAAAAGTCAAAATTAGGGGAACAACTTGCTCAATAACTGAAGGGAAAAATATACCTGATTGTAAGCTTACAAAAGAAGTATATGGAAGCAAGTACATTTGATCATAGTAATAGTCACACTTTGACCTTATTTCTTCCTTTATATCCGATCCAACCTGAAATCCAGTACGTCATATTAGATCCTGATAGAATTGTTGAGAATCCGACCAAATAATTAAAGACAAGAATAATAAGAACAATATGAAAATAATGGATCACACAACAAACAAGATTTTTGTAGAAGAAGAGGATAACTTATTATACCAAGAAACTAAAATTGTCTTTACAAAATTAGATTCTCTCAATTTAAATCTAAACAATTCTCTCAAATTTCTAGTATGCACAACAATGATCTAATTGGTATTTTGAGTCTTATGAAGAGCTTACACCTCGTAGAGTAAATATATGAGCCAAATCTTGGAGTTATGGATGAAGTAGAACACAAAAACCAACTAGGAGTGAAATTCCTCCCAAACAGCGCGCCGGCCCTTATGTTGTCTTTCCTCGCAGCGCCCAGCTCATGTCTCCTTGCAACCATGTTGGCTCTCCGACTCTGTTTCAATGCTTTCAGAACACTTCTTCATCAATCTCAAAGTCTTTATCCCGATCAAACTCTCAATCTATGATGATATTTGATCCATTATCAAATCGGACTTCTAAATCAAAATTATCTAGGTATCCTCCATGAATCAAACTTCCAAGTCTTACGGAATTTGAGTCACAATCTAACAAACTCCACTTTGACAAAATTTTCATAGTAAGGAATTAAGTCTTCACTCTTCAATTCATTCTCCAACTCTTCCATCATGTTCCTACCGGGCATGCTCAACAATTGTGAACTAAATTCAGGCCCTGCTAACATGCAGAACTACCTTTCGTGTCGCCCTTGCTAATCATCTCGTTCACTTCCAGCTCAAATTGAGTCACCAAATCTGCTCGAATCACCATGAGCACTTCAAACTCCACTTGAGTTGTCAAAGTTGCTTGAATCAACACGATTAACATGATTAACAAGATCACAACTAGCTCTACCTGAGCTACGGGAAGATTCATCGATATTATTGTTCGAATTACCTCAAACAACCCAATCACAACCAACTCTACCCGAGTTATTGCTTTCCGATCATTGCGTTGCTTCTCTGCAATCATTGTTGCGAGCATTCTATCTATCTCCAACAAAGTATCATCAAGATCCAATTGAGCAAGATCCGCTCGTATCTTAATTTGCCATAAAGAGAATCTACCGTTGCAATCCAAAAAAGGAATCTCGAATTTCATCGTTACCTTCCCTAAAACAGTTTTGTTTTAGCCTCGCTTTAATGTCCAATTTGGACCTCCCAAGAACCCACCAAAAAACCTTTAACTCTAATACCACTTTGTTGAAAATCCGGCCAAATAATTAAAGGCGAGAATAATATGAACAATATGAAAATAATGAATCACACAACAAACTTTTTTTTGTGGAAGAGTAGAATTTATTATATCAAGAAACTAAAATTGTCTTTACAAAATTTGATTCTCTCAATCTAAATCTAAACAATTCTCTCTAGTTTCTAATGTATACTACAACGATCTAATTGTTATCTTGAGTATTATGAAGAGCCTGCAGGAAGTATATATAAGAGCCAAATTTTAGAGTTATGGATGAAGCAAAACACAAAAATCGCGTCAAAAACCAACTAAGAGTGAAATTCCTCCCGAAAAGGCAGCGCCTCAGCGCCCTTCTGTTGTCTTTCCTTTGCAGGGCGCTGCAGCGCCCCGGGGCTAGTGACGCCCAACCCCTGTCCCCTTGCAACCATGACACGGCGCCCTTGCTCTGTCCCAATGCTTCCAAAACACTTTTTCATCAATCGTAAAGTCCTTATCCCAATCAAACTCTCAATCCATGATGAAATTTGATCCTTGTCAAACCGGACTTCTGAACCAAAATTATCTAGGCTTTCTCCATGAATCAAACTCCTAAATCTCATGGAATTTGAGTTACAATCTAACAAAAATGGAAAAATTGTTTAAGAAAATATTAAAAGCAAACTTGACTTACTTTTATTGGTAGGTTTACAATTTTGAGTTTCCTAACAAGACAATCCAGAGGGTTGTCATCTTTGATTTCTGAAAAGAACACACGCTTGTCATCTATAAAGTTATCACAACATTTGATGACCTGACAAACAGAGCAAAAAGCTATACATCAGATCAACATTACAACAAACGATCTATTGCAAAACATGAATATATCTTTTGATAAGGTCTTACCGTATCATAGGCCCGATAATACCATTGTGCAGTAAAATTATTTGAGCCATCCACGGCCTCAAACATCTCTATAATCTTACAGATGAAATTATCTTGCCCTTCATCAGCCTACACCATTATTGCATGTGTTAGATGCATACTATTGGATGCATTATGCATGTATATGTCAAAAATAGTATAGAGGGTATTTGGTGAGGATTAAAATTAGATTTTTAGTAGATTGTGATAGAAGTTTTTGAAATGTGTGGTTGAAAAGTTATGAGACCCATAAAAGATTTGGTTAATATTGATTGTTTGACTTTGACTTGGATTAAAATCCGGACCAAACAGAGGCATAATATGATTTACAATGTGTTCACGTACTTATATTTATTGCAATGCTCTATCATAGTCTTCACTCTAGATAGGTTGATATGCAATTAAAAAGAACGGATGCAATCAACCGAAAACCAAAATGTAGAAGCTAAAGTAATTTAATGATTTGGAAATGAAATGTATTCAGTAATACTTTTTGACTGTAGTTTGCTACAGGAAAGCATCCTAGATATTTTTTTTGAACCAGGCTGCATGTACAGTCCTTAATGGACTGTAATTTTTACAGCCCTGACTGATTAATCAGTGGGGCCCACGCTAATCAGTCAGGACTGTACATTTTACAGTCCATTAATGACTGTACAAGGGGAAAAATTCATTTTTTTTTACTGGGAACATCTCACAAAACAAATTACCTAGATAAATGTTTAACTGAAAGCAAAGATTGATATTCAATTGTCGAAATTTTCTAGATAAAGAATACAAGGTTTAAAATTTATAATAAACTTCAATTAATTAATAATCTTCCTTTTATGAGGGAAGCAGATCACCTCATGCAAAACGAAGCAATTTTATCATCTTACTTATCGTGTCATTGTCTTGCTTTGAGTTTTTGACCATTTGGAAATTGCTCATGAAATGCACCGCTAGGAATCACACAGTTCCTTAAAAGTGACTTCCACTAGAAGTGCTTTTGATTGTGTAGCGAACAAATTATGGCAAAGAGCAGCTGGAATCCAGTAGTTATATATTTGTTTTATTTGTACCAAAACATGATTTAACGGATGCAAGAAAAACTAATCCAAACGGTACACAAGTATTCGTGAACTAGAAGGAAAATCCTAGCTGAACAAAAGTGTGCCCAGACACGCACATGAGAAAATCTAAATTTAAAAAAATAATAATAAGAATAAGAATCCATGGAAGACCAAAATAAGGTGTCACCTTAACATAAGCCTCATCTTCCAGATTGAATAGTTGCCCATCAACCTCTGCTTGAGAAAAATGGCGTCTAGCTCGAATTACTTCCTGTACTCGTCCAGAACAATAAATATTAATTTATTAGTTCACATGTTTCGTAGTGTAGAAAGGCAGTCAAGAAGTATACCTATTTCACTAAATGCCTGCACAAATACACACACGTTGAACATTAATAATGGGAAAAGGAGGGCCTTTTTTCGGGACTGAATTAGACAGTTTTTTATTGACAGATTTTTGTTTAATTTTTTTTTAACTGTAAATGAAAATTAGTCGCTGTGTGTCAAAAATTCTGACCCTATTTTTCTGGCAGAACTATACTTAAAAATTAGTGGTTCTTTGTAAATAGAGTCCAACACCTTCATTCAAGAAATAAGTTAAAAAATTAGCTAAAGAGCCAAATAGTTTCTAAAAATTAGTGGTTCTTTCATCTTTGTAAGTAAAGTCCAACACCTTCATTCAAGAAATAAGTCGTTAAAAAATTAGCTAAAGAGCCAAATAGTTTGATGAAATCTATGACAGTTAGCCCCTATTTGACAATCATTATTTGAAAACTCTTTTTTTACACACTCATTTTCAACTATACATTCACACTACAAAATATTCTACGCCTGAACTCAAAATTTTTTCTACTTTTTATCCACACGTTCTTCTAAAATTCACTATTCTAAACTTTGTTTTTTCAAAATAATGATTGTCAAACAGGTACTTAGTTTGCAACAAATACGATAAATGTCAAAAACAATCTTTAGAAGTTTAATTAATTGGTGTTCATTGCAATACTTCTTGACCTAAGATGCAATTATACTTTCAAGAAAAGTTACAATTATGGTTGAACTTTATAATATTTTATTTTAAGTTTGTGCTAAGATTTATATATTGAAGTTGTATCATTTAGGCCATGTTTGATTGGAAAAATTTCTTGGCAATTCATTTTCCATCTTTTGCCTCACACGATTCCAATTCCATGGTTTTGAGGAAAATCAAATCCCACCAATAGGCTACTTTTTTTTTCTTTTTTTTTTTTTTTTTGTGTAATGGAAACAAATTCTATCCTCAATTGTAACAAATTATATTACTTTAATTGACAATTTTTATGTAAAATAAAGTCAAACGAACACCAAAAAATCCAAAATTTCAATATTTTCCACGTAAAAAATTATACTAATCAAACACAATTAATTAACAATTCCCAGGAAAACAATTCTAAGCAATTCAATTCCCTGGAATTCTTTTTTTTTTCCACCCAAATTCCACTCTTACAATCAAACGGACCCTTATATTTAGAAAGTTCCAATTTAAATGGAATTTATACCAAAATATTTTTTATTTAGTTTACTTGAAAAGTGTTACCTTTATGTTGCTATGTAAACTATAGTTTGGAATCAAAGCTAACAGCTAAAAATTATATAATTTGAAAAGAATTCTAAATCATTTTAAATATTTTAGTTTGAAAATAGGTCAAAAACCACAAAATTTGATTCACTTGGAAACCTCATTTAATTGGGAGACTTATTAACATTTGCACCAATTAAAGAGTACACAATAATGACATCTAACACTATTGGTGCGTTAACAACAATTTAGATGGAATTAAGTGATAGACTTAATGAAATGTATAATTAAGTAATTCATTTAATACCGAGTTTGCGTCGCCTAAAATGATGTTTTAAAAGGTGTTAAATAGTATTACTCAAAAGCAACATAAGGTAATTCACAAATCCTAAATGGCTAAACCTAAAAAATTCTATTCATAGTTCACTGCTCTAGATATTAATCTGGACACGAGAGTGGCGAGCGATTCGATTCATACCAAAACAACTTCGTGAAGTAAATTTTTTACTTGAATACAAATTTCAAAATAACAACTTTCTGCCAAGAGTATACAGATATACTCATAATATAGCATATACAGACCAAATTCAGATTCGTGGTAAAATGGCCCCAGAGACATATCCTTCACATATAAAAAACCAAAAAAAAATATTTTTTTACCAAATAGCCATTGGCAGACACACGTGTTAACCCGAAATACAGAAAAATACATTTACCAGTGTATGCAAATTAACATAAAGGTGGTTTTTGTGTGTCACTGTGTGCGAATATTATTACCGACGAAGCCTTGTATCGGTGGGGCCACCGCTGTCGAGCTTCTTCATCCGCAACCGGCTCTCCAACAAACCGACAGGCACGTTCCTCTCCATCTCCATCTTCATCTTCATCTTCATCTACCTCAATCCGACCTTTCTGCTTCACATCCGAATCAAGCAGTTTCGATGTATTCTCACTGTTCCCATTCTCCAACACTTCCCCGACTCCCACTTCTCCCGTGATAATTCCACCAGATCCGGTCACCGGATCCAAGTCCAAAGCCACATTATTCTCTGGCCTGTCGGAGGCTTGTCTTCTGGATCTCTTGCTCCCCTCCGCCGCCGCCGTATCTTCCGAGGTCAATTTCCTCTTGCTCGGCATTGTAATGTATGAGTATGTATGGAGAGAGAAGTATATGGAGAGGGATAAGGGTACTGAGGAGATGGAGTTTGCTGCACGGCCACACACAAGCTTGTGTGGGGTTTTAGGGGCGCAGAAATTCAAAAGTTTTGAAAAGTGGAGGGAGGAGGCGGGATAGCGGAATTGTGTTCAGAAGTGAAATGAATTTTTAGGGCATGTTTGAACTCCATTCTTTCGTAATAATGTATTTAAAAATGGTAAATAATACAGTACTAGTCTTTCACCCGTGCGATGCACGACGATATCTACAAATTTATATTAAGTAATAGGCTGTGTCTGGTGGAAATTAATATCACTTTTCCTACCGTTGGAAACCCACTTACAGTTGCAGTTTTTGATTGGCCATCTCACAGCTGGGCCTCAGCTTTCCTCCAAACAGTCAAAAAATTGCCAAAACAACGGTAAGAACTATGCTATTAATTCCCTCCGGACAGGTTCATAAACAATTCTAATATGATAAATATGTGCTAATTGATTTATGCAAAACACTTCATAAAATTAAATTGCCAATGAGTAATTTTAAATAAAAATATATACA
>CAIGRT010037340.1:0-29847 GCA_903798405.1 Fraxinus platypoda
TAAAGGGCTATCAAACAGACCCTAAATGGTAAAACTTGAATATTTTGCATAAGATGTGTATGTGGTGCAATTTTTACATAAAAATTTCAGTTATCCCTTTTCTTCGTATTCACTTTTAAAGATACACTGATGTTCTACTCTACCAGATTTTTAATACGATTCTGCATGTTTGTATGATGAATCGAATAAAATTAAATATAACAGATGATTAAAACTATACATCCTTTAATTATTTTCTCAGATCCTAATTAATCTAATATATTAAAAATATTTTAGGGTGCGTTTAATTGCTATCGTAGAATTTGCATGGAAATAAAATAAATTTTAGGCAATTCAATTGTTTATAACTTATTTGTATGGAAATTATTAATTAAATATGTTTGATTGATTTAGTTTTTAATCTAAAAAATATTATTCTTGTTCATTTTTTATTGGTGGGTGGATGAGAGAGATGGGATATATGTGAGAGAGAAAAAGGAAGTGAATTACCTGAAAAATAAAAACCACATCTTCCTAAAGAAAATATTTTCTTTATTTTCGAGAAAAATATGATCATGTGACCAAAAATATGAAAAAAAATTTCATGAAAAAATCCGTCAATCAAATAGCACAAAAGTGGAAAATGAAACGAAAAAAACACATTCTCTATGAAAATTATTGGCAATCAAATACACTCTTAGGCTTTTGACATATTGAGATATTCTATTTAACCTAATTTCGCGGTTCTCATGTTACTCCAATTTATCATATTTAATGTAGAGGACGTGAATAGATCAATTAACAATTTCTGTTTCATGAATTCATTTTCAATCATAGTCTATATAATTAAATATAATTATCTCATATCCCATATAACAAAAATCTTCGGTGTTTTTAATAATCAACAAGTCAGATAAATATTGAAATTATATTTGATTAGACTTCGACATGCCTACATTAGTTCGGAAAACATTTATAATATTGTCCCTCGATCTGCAATCACAAATTCTCTTTTATTTTAATTAATTGTAATATCAACACATAACAAGAGCAATCTGAACCCCCCAAATTCTGATTGAACAAGGAGCTCGTTCAATAAATCCTTTTAACATCCTTCCCTTCAAAATGTTTTTCAAATATTCATTTTTTTGTATTCCCTTCTTTCTTCGCATTATAATATTGAACACCATTTCATATTTGAACCAAAATTATTTAGAAAATACAAAAAATATTTAGCCATGTTAGGTAGATATTAAAATAATATTTTTATCAGATTTAAAAAAAAAATTGATGGAATACGTGGTTGAAAAGTTGTGGATCTCATGAAACATGTGGTTCAAAATTTAAAATTAATTGTTAATTTTAACTTAGAATTTAATTAATTTTTTTAACAGTATCAAATAGGACTTAATAAATAACAAAAAAAAAAAGGAAAAAGAAAAACCACTACAAAAGGTAGCAACAAGACAATTAAACGTGATCTAGGGGCGGGGCGGCAAAACAATTAAACGAACTTTAAGAGTGTGTTTGATATATATTAAGATCGGATTAAAATTGAAAAACTAACCGTTATTGTTGACTTTTATTGGACGAGTGAGACCTAATAACGGCTATATTTTCAATTTTAATTGGATTAAAATGAGGGCCAAACAAGCTCTAATTTTTTTCCTAACTTTACAGCACTTCATGTGCAGAGAAAAGCATATCCCATGAATTGTTGGAACTTGGAACACCTGGAGACAACCTTAACTCCACGTCACGTAATCCCCACATCGAGGCCCACGTTCACCGTTCAACCATCACCCGCTCGTGAACCTATCATTCTCGTTTCCCCTCAAACCTACTGCCAGTCTGCCACCCTATCAGTTGGTTGATCAAATTGAAATAAATATAAAGAGTCAAGTGACCAATATAAAATAAACCTATAAGTTCACTGACCTACAGTGTAATTGTTTTGATTACTATAATCGTCTGCCCGGACTGCGCGATCTGCCCGGACTGCCCCTCAAACCCAAAGTACCCAAGTACACCTTTCCCTTTTCCCGTCTCGAGCCCTCGCGACAATCTCAATCTCTTTCTATAAATCGCGCCTTGTCTCTACACCCAACGCATTTTTCTCTCCATCTACAAAATCCTCACTTGTTTTTTCTGTCCAAATCGGAGGATTTTAAAGGTATCTGCTCTCTCTTTCTTTTTGTTTCTTTATGAATATACGTTGCGTATAAATATGCGCGTGATTTGTCTTGTCTGGGGTTTTCTTTGAAATTCTTTAATTGGTGTGGTTTGGTTTTTGGATCTGAAATTGCGAGATGGATTTTGATAGGTTTTGATCAGAGAATCGAAGCTATAGAAATGAAAATAAGCAGTGGCAATTAGGGTTCCGACGTAATTCTTGGCTACCCAGGATTTTCGAGGCTTGAATTGGACCAGGGTTTTTCAGAATTATAATTAAAGAATTCTGTTTTTAATTTACTAGCGAATTGGAGGACTTTAGGGTTTTTCAGTACGCCAATTGAATTATTCGTTTGGGATACTGGGTAATTGAGAAGATTTAATGGAGTTCTGCTATTATTGAGTAAAATAATTAGGGATTAAGATGAAGGTGTGGGTTTAAGCGGGGATTGGAGTGATTTGATGTTTGAAGTTGGGGAATTGGGTAGTGCGAAATTTGGGGAAAATGCAAAAAAACAATCTTTATTATGCATGGGAGGGTTCAGCGGGAAGGCGAGAGCACTAGGAGCCTACAGAGGAGTATTAGTCAGCACATGCGGTCGGTCCCACCACTGGCTACGAGCAACAGAACTATAGCTGCCGCTGGTGATCATTCCTCGATTACTTCTTCTACCAGCACCACAACCTCCACGACCAGCGATTCATTTCTCAAGGTAATTTCTTGTTGGATTTTCCATGTTTTTGTTGTTTAGATTTTGTATGTCATCGATTTTTTCTCTGTAGCAAAATTGAGTTATTCTTTGTTTTTGGTGATTGTGTGGGAGGTAAGTGACTCGTATAGAAAAGAAAATTATGCACTTGGGTGATTGATATTTTTGTTTCACTCGGCATTTCTCTTACATGTATGGGAGGTGGAAGTCAGGTGAAGGATATTAAGTTTCCATCGGCCAGCATGTATAGGTGGTAGATTCTGCTGTACTGTGGATTCCTTTTATGAGCAGTTGTTTTGTTAATGCCATTGGTGTGTTCCGGGAATTGACAAATTCTGTGCTTCTTCCTGTAGTAGAAGGTGGTTTCGAACTTTCGGATTAGGCGATGGTACATCTGGTTCTTATGACTTTGAAGCTAAAGAATGTGATGAAGAGTAAAGTGGTGTTTTAGTACCTTATGCTCATCTCTTCTTACTATCAAGAATGATGTACTCATAGATACTTGAAGGATATATAATTAATGTTTATAATCAAGCTTTTCTTCCACTAAATTCCATCGCACTAGCTGTCCCTCTTTGGTGCAGCTCTGGATTCTCTATCTTTTTGTTGCATTTGTATAATTGAATGTGCAGTGATTGATAGGCAAGATGTTCTAAGAGGAATTTTACTCTCCTCACTGACATCAAGTGCGATGAAATTATTTTGGTTCTGGTATCTCTATCTTGTCCAATGCACTAATACATTCAAAATCTAAACGAGAAAAAGGTACATTCTAATGCCGTTCAATTATAAGCCAGCAGTAGCTGGTATTCAAAATGTTCATGTAATGGCGATTGCATTTTTCTGCATAGATAAATTGTTTTTGCAAAACTTTACTCACAAATGAGATATTAGATTACCGAGAGCATATATGGTCTCTCTTCCATATGTGGTGAATAAGAAACGTTTTGTGTTATATACAACTGCAGATAATATACTATTGAATCTTTAATTTGCTATTGAAATATGCCATGTCTTACCAATTTGATGTATAGTTAAAAAACTCATGGGCGAACTAAGGGTTCTGGAGGCCAAGTAAACACA
Organism: Fraxinus platypoda; assembly: GCA_903798405.1. Lineage (NCBI taxonomy): Eukaryota > Viridiplantae > Streptophyta > Magnoliopsida > Lamiales > Oleaceae > Fraxinus > Fraxinus platypoda. The sequence continues at coordinate 3,945 of CAIGRT010037340.1, forward strand.
TTGTATGCTGAAGTCACCTCTCAAGTAATTGCACTATTCACCATTTAACTTGCAAGTGCATGAATCATGTTTACTTCATTTCAGTGTTTTCAGATATAAATGATCTTTACATACGTTCCATTGAGGTTTGAGGAGGTAAGGAACTAACGGGATATGTTAACATGTTCCTCTTGCATATCAATCAACCTCTTCTGTTTTTGGACTTCATTCGTTGATTTTGGAAGCATGCGCTAATAGGTTACCTAATTTTATATTGGCATTACGTGAAAAAGAATATTAATTGTAATCTTTGGGGACATTAGTATCCAGACAAATCATGTGTAAAATTGAGAAAATACAATTTGTCTTGATGAGGTAAGCATTAAAAGGAGGCATTGGAGTCTATGGCTTATATGAAGTTAAGCCCATAGTAGATAATAATGTGGGTAAGACATAGTAACAAAACCCATTGTATTTGTAAATATTCAGAGATGAAATCTGATGATTTTATTCGAATAGAAAACAGGCCATAATATAGGGGAAAAGTGAACAAACAACCTACACCGAATCTGGAATCCTAGTCCCTACAAATCAGACATTGGAAACCAAATAAAAGATATCAATATATTCTCCTAAATCTCATCCTGCTAATCTGGAAATAAAATAAGAAACTTTTACGAATAATAAAGATAAAAAATCCTTAAGGTTCGGGATCTTCAACATTATTGTTTAACTTTGGTCACTGAACTTTTTTCTTCAAACTAGTTACTGAATTTCAAATTGTTTTAGTCTTGGAGCTTCATATAATTCCATCTATCAAATGTAATGGAACGGTTACTTGAATGACAGAATTGGTCGTGGCTAAAAAATTGTATAAAAGTTCTTTTTTCCTTTCTAGATTGCCAAAAATGCTTATTTTCTCAAAGCATTTTGCTTGTAAATTAGGTTTTTTTTAGAAGAGTAAACGTTTTTGTCAATCTTAATGATAAACATGTCATCCAGAAACTTCATCGTTTCTGTCATACAAGTCAGCAATTCCAGTACTTTCAGAAGACAGGTAGACAAGTGCCAAAATTGATGCAAAAACGTAAGTGCATTGTCTAATGTGGGAGAAATGGAGTTCGGTGACCAAAGTGAGATAAAACTATAAGTGTGTCGCAAATAGTGATGTCTTCGTCAAATGGAAGTCGTGGAACGTGTACTGAGAGAAATGAGATCAGTTCTATTAGGCCAGTAACTTGTTACTATGAGTAATTACTCATCTATGCTAACTTGTATGAGACCTTATTTCGGGTTATATCGCATGGTGTGTGTGGAGAGAAAGAAATAGCCGCTGTTTTGAAGATCAAATACGGACAACAGAGCAATACTTGGTTTAATGCCGTGGCTACTGAACATATAGACGGGATGCCTAATTTCTTACTTTCTGATTTAAATTGATAATACACATCCTATGTATTATGTAGCATTGATTAATAAAATATTTGATTACCTTTAAAAAAACAAAAGTTCAATTATTTTCTCTTCTTTTAGAGAGGTGTATAAGGGAATGAAATGAGGATGCATTTGTTGTATTCTTGATGTGAATCGTGTGGACTTCTCCATTTTCGTTCATTTGCATATCAAAATGCTTGACGGCATTCACAGTCAGTAATTTATAATGGCATCTAGTTGTCAGTATACTTTCTTTGCTTGCAGAATCGCTACAATTGCCAATTACAGATGATGTTTTTGCTGGCACATTCAGTAGATGCATAATAATAATACTGAAAAGTGGCAATATCTGTGGTGTTTTTTTTGTCACTAAGCTTTTTTGTTATTCATATGGCGTGATGAAAATTTTAATTATTTCTGTTGTAAACTCTTTGCCTCTGTTTTTTCCTTTATGTAGGATGGCCGAAAAATTAGCATAGGTGATTGTGCTCTTTTCAAGCCACCTCAAGATTCTCCACCTTTCATTGGGATAATTCGCTGGTTGGCAGTGAGTAAAGAGAAAAAGTTACTGTTAGGCGTGAATTGGCTTTATCGACCAGCTGAGCTGAAGCTTGGCAGGGGCATTCAGCTGGACGCCGCACCAAACGAAATTTTTTATTCTTTTCACAAGGATGAAATTCCTGCTGCATCGCTTCTCCATCCATGCAAAGTTTCTTTTCTTCCAAAAGGTGTTGAACTTCCTGCAGGGATATCCTCATTTATTTGCCGGCGGGTGTACGACATTGAGAATAATTGCCTTTGGTGGCTGAATGATCAAGATTACATTAACGTTAGTTGCTATGTGTTGTCAGTCTATATTCTCTTTGTATACTAGCTGTATTTATTTATTTTTGTCTAATTGTGTACACTCACAGTTTAAAAGGTTTGGGAAAGGAATGGTTTGGGGTTGGTAGATGTATGTGTACCTTGTCTTTTCTTTTTCCTGCATTCTCTACAGATGCTATTCTTTGCTCTATATTTCCTCCATTGATTCAGGCTTTCTATTCTTGTAGGAACGACAACAAGAAGTAGATAAACTTTTACATAAAACACAAACAGAAATGCATGCAACTATGCAGTCTGGTAGTCCTTCTCCAAAACCAGTAAATAGTCCGTCATCAACCTTGCAATCAAAATCAGGTCCTGATAATGGACAAATCGGTGCAACTTCTTTTTCTCCTCAAGTTAAGGGAAAGAAGAGGGAGAGAGGAGATCAGGGTGTTGATCCTATCAAAAGAGAACGTTCTTCAAAAACTGATGATGGCGATTCTGGTATTTTGAGAGCTGAAAATAGTTTGAAATCAGATATAATGAAAATAACTGGAAGAGGAGGCCTCACAGATTTGGAGGGTGTTGAGAAGTTTGTCCAACTTATGCAACCAGAGAGAATGGAAAGGAAAATGGATTTGATTAGTCGCTCATTGCTTGCAGGTGTGTTGGTTGCCACTGATAAATTTGATTGCCTTAATCAATTTGTGCAGCTCAGGGGTTTGCTAGTGTTGGATGAGTGGCTCCAGGATATCCATAGAGGGAAGATTAATGATGGTAATAGTTCCAAGGATGGTGATAAATCTGTGGAGGAATTTCTTTTGGTTTTACTTCGTGCACTTGACAAGCTCCCTGTTAACCTCCAGGCCCTAAAAATGTGCAACATTGGCAGATCCGTGAATCATTTACGTTCACATAAAAACTTAGAAATTCAGAAAAAGGCAAGGAGTTTAGTTGACACATGGAAGAAACGTGTCGATGCTGAAATCGATGCGAAGTCTGGTTCAACTCAAGCTGTTTCTCCATGGCCTTCCAAAGCTCGCCTTCCTGAGGCTTCTCAGGGTGGGACTAAAACTTTAAATGGTACTGATGTTGCCATTAAAAGCTCAATAACGCTGCTTTCTGCTTCTAAAACTTCTTCAGTGAAGTCTTCGCATGGGGTGAGTAACACAAAGTCCTCATCCTCATCTCCTGGCCCTATAAAATCATCATCACCTGCAACTGGCAAAGATATCCAGCCCAGAAATTCTGTTGGTAGTGCTTCCGATGTGCCTCTATCCAGGGATGATAAGAGTAGCAGTTCCGTTCAATCTTATAGCTACAATCCTTCATCGGTAAAAGATGACGTAAAGGGTTCTGCTTCTGGTTTGATCAGTGTTAATAAAATCTCAGGCAGTGCTTCTCGGCATCGGAAGTCAAGCAATGGTTTTCCTGGATCATCTGTATCTGGAGGTATAAAAGAAGCCATCTCAAGCAGAAGCTCTTCACTGCACAGAAGTGCTGCGTTAGAGAAGTCATCTCAGTCTGCCTTCAACATTGACAAGGCTCTCGAGGCACCCTTTAGTGAGGGAAGCAGTCATAAGCTAATTGTTAAGATACCAAACCGTGGACGCGTTCCTGCACAGGGTGCCAAGATAGAATCTTCAGAAGATCCTTCTACTATGAACAGTCGAATTTCTTCTCCAGTGCATTCAGAGAAGAATGATCAGATTGGTCATAATCTTAAGGAAAGGAGTGATGTAGATCCATCAAATTTTACTTCGGATGTGAATATGGAGTCATGGCATGGCAACGAGTTGAAGGATGTGATAAATGGTTCTGATGAGGCTGTTATGTCACCTGTAGCTATTCCTCATCAAGACCAAAGTAGGACCACTGAAGCGTCCAGGAGAATTATTGAAGCCTTGAAAAGAAATGACTTGAAGTCGCGTGAAGCCTCGTTCAGCCCTATGAATGCTTTGATTGAGAGCTGTAAGTATTCTGAAGTAAATTCATCTGTGTCTCTTGAGGACGATATGGGAATGAATCTTCTTGCTAGTGTGGCTGCTGGAGAAATGTCCAGAACTGATTCTCCAGAAAGAAGCACCCCTGTAGCTGATGAAGTTTGCACACACGACGATGGAAAATCAAAGTCATCTCATGAAGATGGAATTGCTGGAGGCCAAATTTTGTGTTCTGATGACGGCGATAGCAAGAACCAGGTTATAGCTGGCACTTCGTTGTCTGAAGATGAATTGCATGTGTCTAAACATGCAACCCTTGAGTACTCTGGTGAAAGATGCGCTTCATCTAAAGTTAATGAAGATTCGCTGACTGGAGAGAGCAATAAACGTGTGAACTTGGCTTGTATGGATTTGAGAACCAGTGCAGATTCTCAAGGTGATATCAGCGAGTCTTGTGAAATGAAGAGTTCTTCTTCTTTGATGCCATCAGGAACAATGGAGAAGATGAAAGAAGGTGAATTAAGTATAAAAGCTCTCGAGGAAAAGGTTCCTATAAGTAAAGCAAATGTTGACACCATTTTAGATAGTAAACCTTGTGGAAATGATGACTTGGTATCCCAGGCCGTGGTCAGCCATGGTCTTTCTAATGTAGAAGATGGTAATCGAGCCGCTGAAGTTGTAGGTGACAGCAAAAATGATGTGAAAGAAGAGTTGAGTGCTGGATTTCCTGTGGAGCAAGAACTACCTGCAGTTGCTGCGTCATCTGTCTTGACAGAAAGATGTGACAATGAAATGCTGCAAAAAACTGCATCTGAGAGAGTAATTTCACAAATCGATAATGATGTCAATGAAGAAAAAGGTGGCGAAAAGGATTCTGTGAATATAGAGAATGAGGGAGCAGACAAGTCTAATGTTGAAGATCAAGGCATGAGCTGTTTAGATTCTACTAAGGATGACATGAAGAGTCAAAATATAGGGGTGAATATAGAGAATGAGGAATTCCCTGAGCACCAATCTGGTATATCCCCTCCTCAGAAAGAGCCACCTGCTATTTCTTCTGAAGCAGCACAGAAAAAAACTGAGTCGATAGAATCCAAGCTTCCTGGTGTTGAAGCAGATGTAACTGAGGAATGTTCTTCCTCTGGGACAGAGGCTTCATCTTCTTCTGCTGCCACACCTCCAGAACCTGATGCAAAGATTAATTTTGACTTAAATGAAGGTTTTATTGAAGATGATGGAAAATATGGGGAGCCAGTCAACTTCATATCCCCTGATTTAACCAGTGTTCATGTGATCAACCCATTGCTTTCTGCTGTAAATTCTGTTTCCAATGGCCTTCCTGCTTCCATTACAGTGGCAGCAGCAGCAAAAGGGCCTTTTGTTCCTCCAGAGGAACTATTGAGAAGTAAAAGTGAACTTGGATGGAAGGGATCTGCTGCCACTAGTGCATTTCGACCAGCTGAACCCAGAAAAGCCCTTGAATTGCCTTTGCGGTCGACAAATGTATCCTGTACTGATGCTTCTACTAGTAGACATGTCCGCCCTTTGTTGGATATCGATCTAAATGTGACAGATGAAAGAGTTCTCGAGGACATGGCTACTCGAGATTCTGATTTAGCAGTCAATTCTACTTCTGATTTCATAAGTAATCGTGGTATGACACTGAATGAGTGCTTAGGTGCTGCGCCGTCTCATGGCTCTTTAGCACTTGATCTTGATTTGAACAGAGTTGATGAAGCTGATGAAATGGGGCATGGCTCTTCAAGCAACAAATTTAAAGTGGAGGGTACAGATTTGCCTGTTGATTCATCAGGTGGTTTACGTACTGGTGATGTTAGAAGGCATTTTGATCTAAATGATGGGCCTGTAGCTGATGATGCTAGTGCTGAACAGTTATCATCGAGTCATCACGGCAAGGGTGGAATGCTCTCTCAAATGCCTAATGCTGGCCTGAGAATGAACAACTCAGAACTTGGCAACTTCTCGTCTTGGTTTCCGCCTGGGAATACATACTCAACTGTGACAATTCCGTCAACGTTACCGGACCGAGGGGACCAGCCCTTTCCAGTCATTCCTCCTGGTGCACCACAAAGATTATTTGCTCCTACTGGTGGTACCCCATTTACTCCTGATCTTTATCGGGGACAGGTTTTGTCATCATCTCCTGCGATCCCTTTCCCATCTAGCTCTTTCCAATACCCGATGTTTCCCTTTGGAACTACTTTTCCTTTACCATCTGCCACTTTCTCTGTGGGAGCAAACTCATATGTAGATTCCTCATCTGGTGGAAGGCTGTTTACTACACCTGTAAATTCACAGTTTCTGGGCCATGTTGGTGCTGTCTCCCAATTTCCTAGACCTTATCTGGTTAGCCTTCCTGACGGTACCAGTAATGGTGGCTTGGATAACAACAGAAAGTGGGGCAGGCTGGGTCTGGATCTCAATGCTGGCCCTGGTGCAGTAGACATTGAAGGTAGAGAAGAGATGTTGCCTCTTGCATCGAGGCAACTTTCCGTTGCCAGTTCACAAGCGCTAGCAGAGGAACAAGCAAAGATGCTCTCGGTTCCAGGTGGTATTTTGAAAAGGAAGGAGCCTGAAGGTGGGTGGGATTATGAGAGCTTCAGATACAAGCAATCTTCATGGCAATAGGAACTATATACTGGAATCTGGTGCGCTTTTCAAGCCTTTTTAGTATTTTTTTTTCACATTGTGGAATAAATGTTTAAGAAACTAACTTCATTCTGTAGTTTTAGTTCTTGGTAGTAATACCCAACGATTGATACGTTCAAGGGAAATTTATCTGCTTAATTATTAGATTTCCTTCCCGAGCATAATGTTTCTTTTAATTTATTTTTACACGCTGTTCCATTTCCTTGTTTGCTATTAAAAAACGTTGGCAAAGAGATTATTGCACTATTACTTTTGGTGTATAGATGACGGGTTGCATTCCTCTAACTTTGTACTTCTCTTGTTTTCTCCAGTAGCTGGACGAGACAAATCATGAATCATTACCAGGCTTGATCTCTCTTGGAGAATGGGTGGTAAGTGAGTAGATGTTTCCAGTCTCCGACCCCCATCTCTCAAGTGCTTCAGTTATGACACAAAAGTTTCATGGGGTTTGCTAGTTTTGGTCATTTCTGGGAGGATGGAGATAACTTTCCCGTCTGTAGATATTTTAACTGTTGGAAAGCATGAATTCTCTGATGACCAGATACTGAAGATTGATACCCATACTGATATGACGCATTATCATTCAGGAAATGAGATTGGAACTGAACTTATTGACGTGGAAGCTCATTTTATTGAGTATTTATTTTAATTCTCTCATTGCAACTTGTTCTTTTCAACTCACCTTTATATACTTGTATCCAGATTGACTCTGAATTTTGGCATCAAAAGCTTTTAACCTCTGATGGGTTCAGTTTACGTCTTTTGTAGTATTTTAGTTTGGTTTTCCTGTCTGACATTACCTGTACTGCCGACGTACATTCTGCTCAAGAATGATTCACATAACGGTGGGATCGTGTAAATTCCTTGTCTAAGTCCTCTTTTACTGATAGGTTTATTTACAAAGGAAACGAGGCGGTGCATGTGAAATAAAAGAATGCTGATAGTCAAGTGATGGGTTTATTATGTATTTTGTGGCGTGAAGAGTATATTGTATACGGTCGACTTGATTTTGTATATAATTGCGACTATAGAAGAAATGCTTCTGCGTCATTGGAACTTAATTTTCTCATTTCAGGAAATGAAACAATTAAGCGTTAGCGAAGTGTGGGGTTTTTGGGTAGCATATTCTACATGGGTGGCAAGATTGCCATCTCCTATGTCAGTTGTATTGTACCATATGGAGTAGCATGGAATATACAGGTTGATGAACGGTGAGGATGCCCATTCTCAGTTAATTTATTGAAGAAAATGACAATGAGATGGATTTTATACATATCTTTCCGAATTTGATCTTAATGCTTATTTCTCGAGATCGAAAAAAATGGAATTGCAAAAATTATGTGTACGATCTCGAAAGAAACTGGGGGGGACCGAGATCCTCAAATGGGTAAATGTAAAGTCAACTTTGTTTGCCTATCTTTTATAGCATCTCATGTGCAGAAGTGGTACGTAGCCTATGAATTGTTGGAAATCCTGGAGACAACCTTAATTTGATGTCAGGTAAAAACCCAAATAGGGCCCGCAGTCACCTCCACAGACCACGTGTGTGAGTTTATCCCTTCCTTCAAAGGGTACAAAATACTAGAACAATTATTATTATTATTATTTTGTTATATGTGGGTCAAGTTTGATGCTTACAACTTTTTGTACATCAATAATTTCAACAAATTTTTTTTTTTAATCAATGGTCAGATTTACTGAGGATGTCAATCTTGATGTTAATAAGGAATGTACTAGAAACATAATTCTTTTTTTGTCTCAATAAAGTTACATTTTAATAGTGTCAATTTTGTTACATTTTTTGTGTAGACAACGTAGACTTTCTTTTTTCCCTTTTTTTTTTTCGTTGTACAACGAGGAATCTAATTCCTCGACCTTGGGATTGAACAAGTGACTAAAACAAAAAGATGGACTTAGTAGTTAGTTCCACAACCTTGGGGTACATCGATGAAACCAATGCTCAGTTTAGAAATTCCAAGTTGAATCAGATAATTGAATTTAGCCACTATTTGACAATCATCGAGACAATATTTTTTTTCTTAAATTCATTTTCAACGTTATCGCAATAAAATATTTTACTTTTATTTTTTAATTATATATTTCTTAAAAAATTATTATTTCAAAATTTATTTTTTTCCAAAAATTCTTTTCAGTGGTGGTAAAAGGCTGCTCTCCCTAATCTTACTGAATCCTGGGTGGCTCGATAGGTGAGATTACCTGCTACCCGGACTGAGCGATCTGCCCGGACTGCCCCCTCAATACAGAGTACAGCCTATCCCTTTTGCGCTCTGAGGAGCCCTCGCGACATCCCTTCTTCTCTCTATATAAATCGCGCTGTGTCTCTATACCCCACGATTTCTCTCTCCAAAATCTCTCTCGGTTTCTCTTTCTAAATCGATGGATTTCCAAGGTCTTTGCTTTCTCTCTTTGTGTATGTGTGTGGACAACTGCGTGTATATATTTTTGCATGAGTATGATTTTGTTTTGAAGCTGTTTAAATGGTGTAGTTTATATGTTTGATCTGAATTTTCATAGATTTTGATCGGAGAATTGAAGCCCTAGAGACGAAATTAAGGAGTGAGAATTAGGGTTTCGTCTGTAATTTGTTTCTATCCACGCTTTCGAGGCCAGGTTAGATAATTTTTGGGCTTTGCAGAGTTCTAATTGAAGAATTCTACACGTTTGAAGTTGAGGTATTGGGTGGTGAGAGATTTCGGGGAAAATGCTAAAAACCAATCTTTATTATGCATGGGACGATTCAGCGGGAAGGCGAGAGCAGTAGGAGTCTAAGAAGGAGTTATAGTCATCACATGCGGTCGGTCCAACCCTTGACTACAAGCAACAGAACTATAGCTGCTTGGAGTGATCATTCTTCAGTTACTTCTTCTACCACCGCCACCTTTACTACTAGTGATTCATTTTACAAGGTACTTTCTTATTGGATTTTACTAGTGTTCCATGTTTTTCTTGTTTGGATTTTATATGCCACTGGTTTTTCAAGTATGCAACAAAAGCTTCATTAGAGACATTAAGCATATCCGCTCTTCAATTATATACTGTTACATCATTCTTAAATTAGCACAAGGTACAAAGACGTGACTTTTCTATTCATTACCACCATTATCTTCAAAGTCAAAAGCATAACCAGCTGTACCACCACCTAATCCGAAAATTCAAAGCCACCTTTTGTGCTAGGGGAAGAAGCACAAACTTGATCAATTCCTTGCACATGATCAATTCGTACTGAGTGTCATATAATAATAAGACAAATGCTCATAACTGGAATCCCCAGTAAGGTGGAATCTACCATGTATACAACCTGACTGATGGAAACTTCATATCCATCAGGCACTTGACTTCCACCTCCCCATATGAATAAGACAGATATGGAGTGAAACTAAAATATCAATTACCATACCAAACAAAAGGCTCAACCAGGGGAAGAAGAAGATGAGGAGCAAACTGCATCCATTAAATGACTTAAAGAATGACACTGATAATCACATAATAAAAAGAAAAAAGTTAATACCGATAAAAAAAAAAAAGAAAAAAGTTAAAACCCTGAGAAACGCTGAACAAGTAATCCACTTTGGACTTAAATGACATGCTTTTATATGAACCTTAAAAATAAATCCTAGTCACATAGAGACTACAATCTAGACTTGTTTACGAGTGTTTAATTTATAAACATTTGTGGTTAAATCACTTTTTATCCACACATTTCATAGAATTCACGAGTAACTCTCACTTATCTACCACCCATTTTTATCTATTTATAATTTAAAGTTTTAAACAGATTATAAACACTTCCCAAAATGCGTTAAAAGTAAAAGGCCTTCAGTGAAGTACACTTAGCCACAATCCCACACCCAAGATGCATTATTGCTTTCCTTTACTAGTCGCTTGCCTCCCACACAAACACCAAAATCGAAGAATACTTCCACTTTACTATGTGGGATGCTTCATTGATTGTGTTATATGCAGTTGCAGTCCCTAGTTGGAACAGTCTGGTTTCTCCATCCTGAGCATTTCTATTGATGAACGCCGATGCTGTGATTGGTAAGGAAGGTGATCTGAGAGTCATTTGACTCCTCGCTGATCAAGTGCGAAGACAATATTTTTGAACACAATGTTGGCAATGCGCTAATACATGCAGAAGCAAACTGAAAAAAAAAAAAAAAACTATTCACTGTTTCTTCTGCGATGAGGATAAAAATATCAATTGTGCTAAAATATTGAAGGAATGGGAAAATCTGTCATTTCACTTATATTTTTTCTTTTGTAATTATTTAATGAAGTTCTTACAGGTATAGATTTATGTTAGTGCATCTCTCAGAATGTAGGGAATGAACAATTCCAATTCCAGCGGCAGGTTCATGCCAATGTCGTTCAGTTATAAGACAGTGTCAACTGTTGTACAAAATGTTCATGGAATGTGCATTTTATTTCTCTGTATAGTTAAATCTATTTTTCCAATATTTAGACGATTTCAGTTTAATCTTTACTCTTTACTCCAAAGGAGTTATTAAAATATTGAGTACATGCCACTGATTCTCTTCTCTGTGTGGTGAATAAGATATGTTTTTTGTTATATACTGCAGATAGTATACTATTTCACCATTAGTGTTCTGTTGAGATATGCCTTGTCTTACCAATTTGATGTGTAGAAAACTAGTGGGCAAACTGAGGTTCTGGAATTTGCAAAGTTACCAGATTGTGTGCAGAAGTTACTTTTCCCGAAATTGCACTCTGCCATTTAACTTATAAGTGCAGGAATTATGTCGACTTCTTGTCAATGTTTTTTTCATAAAAAAGATATTTGGATATATTTCTCTTGAATAGGAAGCTTTAACTTATAATCTATACGGAATAAAGAGAAAGTGTTCCAACTAATTTCATGTCTTTCCTATATTGTTTAAATTGATAATACATTTCCCATGTATTATCTCTTGATTTATTAATATATTCTCTGATTACTTATCACAAAAAAACTAATCAAAACAAATCTCAGCAACTCCTAACGAACCTAGAGGAAAAGAACTATGTATTGTTTAAATTGATAATACATTTCCCATGTATTATCTCTTGATTTACTAATATATTCTCTGATTACTTATCAAAAAAATAATCTATACGGAATGCCAAAAAATAGCTTTTTTTTCATAATCCAGATATGTTAACATGATCCTCTTGCATATCAATCAACCTCTTCTGTTTAAGGAGATCATTTATTAATTCTTTAAGTATCCTTAATAGATTACCTAGATCTGATGCATTACGCATGTTAAATCATGCCTTAATTGACGACTCACTATTCAATATAGTTGTTAGTTGCGAATGTAAGCATCTTTCTGATATGATGGAACTGCTTGAAGAGATGTTGGCATTATGTGAAAAAGAATACGAATGCAATCTTTGGGGGCATTAGTATGCAAGAAATCCATTTTGTCTTGATGAGGCAAACTTTAAAAGCATGAGTTAGATTTGATTGATGTATACAAAATCAATCCCCTAGTAGATGATGCTAACCTGTGTTAACAACAATATTAGTCGGGAACTTAGTGTTTGTTTAACTTTGCTCACAAACTTTTATTTAGTCATTGAACCATTTTTATTTGTAGTTTAGGCAACTTCGTCCAAAGCAAGTAACGCAACTGGTGATTTGCATGGCAGAGATGATTATCATGCTATAGATGATTAAGTGACTTAAAAAATCCTTCAATACATCAATATTTTTTTGTAGATTGCCAAAAATGCTTATTGTCTTCAATATAGTGCTTTGTAAGTTTTTTTAGAAGAATAAACGTTTTTTCTAATCTTTATTTTTGATTTTAAATTAATTAATTAATGGGCTTTTTAAGCCACGAATCATTTCCTACATAAAAGTCAGCAATTCCAGTAGATGAGAAACCTAGACAAAGTGTCAAAAAATTGGAACAAATATGAAAGTGCAGCTGGACAAAAAGTTTAGTGACCAGGTGAGATTAGACTGGGCAAGTTTGGGAACATTATATTAAATCCGGATAATGTTGTTTTTGTCAGAAAGGACTAGAGGAAAATGTACCGAGTGAATTTTTTTTTTTTCCCTTTTAGTGACCCTTACAATGTAAATGAATTTAGGAACCTGTGCTTCTGTTGCAACTTGAGTGTGAAATGTGTGGACTTCTCTGTTTTCATTTCATTGCATGAAAATGCTCGAGGCAATTCAAATGTAGCAATCTATAAAGTGGCATCTAGTGGGTGAGAACACTTTCTTTGCTAGTAGACCCGCTACCATTACCAATTATAGGTAATGTTTTTGCTGGCACTTTTTGTAGATGCACAATACTGATAATTTGCAATATTTGTGCTTATTGAGTCAGTGAACATTTTTATTATTCAGTCGTGATGAAACTGTTACTTATTTCTGTTTATAACTATTCTAATACTATCCTTTCAGGGAGAAGTGAATTCTTTGCCTTGTTTTTCCTTTTCTGTAGGACGGTCGAAAAATTAGCATAGGTGATTGTGCTCTTTTCAAACCACCTCAAGATTCTCCACCTTTCATTGGCATAATTCGCTGGTTGGCTGTGGGCAAGGAGAAAAAGTTACAGTTACGTGTGAATTGGCTTTATCGACCGGCTGAGCTGAAGCTTGGCAAAGGCATCCAGCTGGACACCGTGCCAAATGAAATTTTTTATTCTTTTCACAAGGATAAAATACCTGCCGCATCGCTTCTCCATCCTTGCAAAGTTTCTTTTCTTCCAAAGGGCGTAGAACTTCCTGCAGGGACATCCTCATTTATTTGCCGGCGAGTCTATGACATTGAGAATAATTGCCTTTGGTGGCTAAATGATCAAGATTACCTTAACGTTAGTTGCATATTCTCTCAGCCTACATTCTCTTTATACTAGCTCTTTTGTTTGTTATATTGTGTATGCTTATCTAGAAAGGCTTGGAAAGAGCGGAGGGGTTTGTAGATGGTTTGTCGTTTATTTTTCCTGCTTTTATTTATGGATGTTACGCTTCGCTCTATTTCTCCTATAGTTGATTGGTCAGGCTTTCTATTCTTGTAGGAGCGGCAAGAAGAAGTGGATCTGCTTTTAGATAAAACACGAAGAGAAATGCATGCTACTATGCAGTCTGGTGGTCCTTCTCCAAAACCAATAAATTGTTCAGCATCAACCTTGCAATCAAAATCTGGTCCTGATAATGGACAAATTGGCGTGACTTCTTTTTCTCCTCAAGTTAAGGGAAAGAAGAGGGAGAGAGCAGATCAGGGTGCTGAGCCTATCAAAAGAGAACATTCTTCTAAATCTGATGATGGTGATTCTGGTATTCACAGAGCTGAAAATAGTTTGAAATCCGAGATAGTGAAAATAATGGGAAAAGGAGGTCTCATGGATTTGGAGGTTGTTGAGAAGTTTGTCCAACTTATGCAACCTGAGAGAATGGACAAGAAAATGGATTTGACTAACCGCTCTCTGCTTGTGGGTGTGTTGGCTTCCACTGATAAATTTGATTGCCTTAATCGGTTTGTACAGCTTAGGGGTTTGCCAGTGTTGGATGAGTGGCTCCAGGACATCCATAAAGGGAAGATTAATGATGGTAATAGTTCCAAGGATGGTGATAAATCTGTGGAGGAATTTCTTTTGGTTTTACTTGGTGCACTTGACAAGCTCCCAGTGAATCTCCATGCCCTACAAATGTGCAACATTGGCAGATCTGTGAATAATTTACGATCGCATAAAAATTTAGAAATTCAGAAAAAGGCAAGGAGTTTAGTAGACACATGGAAGAAACGTGTTGAGGCTGAAATTGATGCGAAGTCCGGTTCAACTCAAGATGTTTCTTCATGGTCTTCCAAACCTCGCCTTCCTGAAGCTTCTCATGGTGGGAGTAAAAATTCAAATGGTTCTGATGTTGCCATGAAAAGCTCAATTATGCTGCTTTCTGGGTCTAAAACTTCTTCAGTGAAGTCTTTGCATGGAGAGAGTAACACAAAGTCCTCATCCTCATCTCCTGGCCCTANGTGGGAGTAAAAATTCAAATGGTTCTGATGTTGCCATGAAAAGCTCAATTATGCTGCTTTCTGGGTCTAAAACTTCTTCAGTGAAGTCTTTGCATGGAGAGAGTAACACAAAGTCCTCATCCTCATCTCCTGGCCCTATAAAGTCAGCATCATCACCTGCATCAGGCAAAGATATTCAGCCTAACATTTCTGTTGGTAGTGCTTCTGACTTGCCTCTTTCCAGAGAGGATAAGAGCAGCAGTTCTGTTCAATCTCATAGCTACAATCAGTCGTTAGTAAATGATGACGGAAAGGGTTCTGCTGGGTTGATTAATGCCAATAAAATCTCAGGCAGTGGTTATCGGCATCGGAAATCAATCAATGGTTTTTCCGGGACACCTGTTACTGGAGGTCTGAAAGAAACAAGTTCAAGCAGAAGCTCTTCACTGCACAGAAATACTGCATTGGAGAAGTCATCTCAGTGTTCCTTCAATAGTGAAAAAGTTCTTGAGGCACCCACTAGTGAGGGCAGCAGTCATAAACTAATTGTTAAGTTACCAAACTGCGGCCCTGCTCCTGCACAGAGTGCCAACATAGGATCTTCAGAAGATCCTTCCATTATGAGCAGTCGAGCTTCTTCTCCAGTGCATTCAGAGAAGGATGATTGGATTTATGATAATCTGAAGGAAAAGAGTGATGTCCATCTATCAAATTTTACTTCAGACGTGAACATGGAATCTTGGCAAAGCAACGAGTCAAAGGATGTGATGAATGGTTCTGATGAGGCTGTTGGGTCGCCTGTAGGTGCAGCTCTTCCTCGTGAAGATCAAAGTACGACTAAAGTATCCACGAAAATCATTGAAGCCTCGAAAAGAAATGACTTGAAGTCATGTGAAGCATCTGTCGCCCCTATGAATGCTTTGATTGAGAGCTGTGTAAAGTCTTCCGAAGCCAATTCATCTGTGTCACTTGAGGATGATATTGGAATGAATCTACTTGCTAGTGTCGCTGCTGGAGAAATGTCCAGATCTGACTTGGTCTCATCTACTGATTCTCCAGAAAGAAGCACCCATGTAGTTGATGAAATTTGCACGCACGAGAATGTAAAGTCGAAGTTATCTCCTGACGATCAACTAGCTGGAGACCAAAGTCCGTGTTGTAATGTAGTTGATGGCGATAGCAAGAATCAGGCTATAGCTGGCACTTCATTGTCGGAAAATGGATTGCATATGTCTAAACATGCATCCCTTGAGCACTCTGGTGAAAGAAGATGTTCTTCATCTCACGCTAATGAAGATTTGCTGATCGCAGAATGCATTGAACCTGTCAACTTAGCCACTATGGATTTGAGAACCAGTGCAGATCCTCAGGGGGATATCAGTGAAAAGTCTGGTGAAATGAAGAGTTCTGCTTCTTTGATGCCATCGGGCATGATGGAGAAGATGAGAGATGGTGAATTATGTAAACAAGCTCTTGAGGAAAAGGTTGTTTCAAGTAATGTTAATGCCAATGCCATTTTAGACTGTAAACCTTCGGTAAATAATAACTTGGTATCGGAGGATATGGTCAGCCATGCTCTTTCTAAAATAGGTGCTGGTAATCCAGCAGTTGTAGTTGTATCAACTTATCGATCATGTGAAGGTGATTGCAAAAATGATGTGAAGGAAGAGTTGAGAACTGGCTTACATGCGGATCATGAACTACTTGCTGTTATTGCAACATCTGTCTTGACAGAAAGAAGAGATGATGAAAAGCTGCATAGTACTGGGTCTGATGAGAAACTGATTTCAGAAAATGGCAACACAGTCAAGGTAGAAACAGTTGATGAAAAGGATCCTGAAAGACAAAACTTTGATACGGGAGCAGACAGGTCTAATGTTGAAGGTCAAGGCATGATTTGTTTAGGTTCTATTGTCGATGACATGAAGAGTCAAAATATAGAGTCCAGTGTACAGAACAAGGAATTTGCAGAACACCGATCTGGTATATCACCTCCTAAGAAAGATTCACCTGCTATTTATTCCGAAGAAGCTCAGAAAAATACTGAGTTGAAAGAATCCAAGCTCCCTGGTGTTAAATCAGATGAAACCGAGGAAAGTGCTTCGTCTTCTTTTGCTGCACCTTCAAAACCTGAGACAAAGATAAAATTTGACTTAAATGAAGGTTTGATAGCAGATGATGGAAAATATGCCCTCGGTCAGTTGACATATCGAGGTGATTCAACCAGTGTTCATGTGATTAACCCATTTCTTTCTGCTGTAAGTTCCATGGCCAATGTCCTTCCTGCTTCCATTACAGTAGCTGCTGCAGCGAAAGGGCCTTTTGTACCTCCAGAGGATCTATTGAGAAGTAAAAGTGAACTTGGATGGAAGGGATCTGCTGCCACTAGTGCATTTCGACCAGCTGAACCCAGAAAAGCCTTTGAAATACCTTTTGGGTCGACAGATGTATCCTCTACTGATGCTTCTACTAGTAGAGATGTCCGCCCTCTGTTGGATATCGATCTAAATGTGCCAGATGAAAGAGTTGTCGAGGACATGGCTTCTCGAGATTCTGATCCAGCTGTCAATTCGGCATCTGATTTCATAAGTAATTATGGTATGACACTGAATGAACGCATAGGTGCTGTGCCTGCTCGTGGCTTTGTAGCACTTGATCTTGATTTGAACAAAGTTGAAGAAGCTGATGAAATGGGGCATTGCTCTTCAAGCAGCAATTTTAAAGTGGATGTTAGAAGAGATTTTGATCTAAATGATGGGCCTGTAGTTGATGATGCTGCTGAGCAGTTTACAAGTCATCTGGGCAAGGGTGGTATGCTTTCTCAACTTCCTACTTCTGGCCTGAGAATGAATAATTTAGAACTTGGCAACTTCTTGTCTTGGTTTCCCCCTGGCCCTGGTAATACATACTCAACTGTGACAATTCCGTCAATGTTACCGGACCAAGTGGACCAGCCCTTTCCCGTCAAAACTCCTGGCGCACCACAAAGAATATTTTCTCCTACTGGTGGTACCCCATTTGCGCCTGATGTTTATCGGGGACCGGTTTTGTCATCATCTCCTGCGATCCCTTTCCCGTCTAGCTCTTTCGAATACCCCGTGTTTCCTTTTGGAACTACTTTTCCTTTATCGTCTGCAACATTCTCTCTGGGAGCAACCTCATATGTAGATTCCTCATCTGGTGGAAGGCTATTTACTGCTCCTGTAAATTCACAGTTTCTAGGCAATGCGGGTGCAGTCTCATCCCAATTTCCAAGACCTTATCCGGTTAGCCTTCCTGACGGTAGTGGTAATGGTAGTTTGGATAACAACAGAAAGTGGGGCAGGCCAGGGCTGGATCTCAATTCTGGCCCCGGTGCCGTTGATATGGAGGGTAGAGAAGAGATGTTGCCTCTGGAGTCAAGGCAACTTTCTGTTGCCAGTTCACAAGCCTTAGCAGAGGGGCAAGCAAGGATGCTCTCGGTTTCAGGTGGTATTTTGAAGAGGAAGGAGCCTGAAGGATGTTGGGATAATGGGAGCTTCAGATACAAGCAATCTTCGTGGCAGTAGGAACAGTATATGGGAATCTGGTGCCCTTTTCTAGTCTCGTAAGTATTTCTAGTTTGAATTGTGGAATAATAGGTAACAGATCTTGGAGAAACTAACTTGATTCCTTAAGCATGATAATAAGTTAAAGTTCTTATTGATATGTTTAAGGGAAATTTATCTGCATAATTGTAAGTGTCAAAAATTATCTGTTGCAATACCTAGTATGCATGTGTAGCACTAAAGTTGAATAAGAGCTGCTGAGACAGATTTTCTTTCCCTGAGCATAGTATTTCTGGAATTCCCTTTTCTTCTAGGCAATTAAGCCCCTGTTTGTCTCCCATTCTTTTATAACTCTTTTTCTACATACTCATTTTCAACCACACATTCACACAAATATTCTACACGTAAATCCAAAACTTTTCCCTACTTTTTAACCACACATTCTCCTAAATTCACTATTCAATACAACGTTTTTCCAAAAAAATGGCCACCAAACAGGTCTCCTCCTCGTCTTTCTTTTTCTTCTCCTCCTCCTAGATGTAGTGTGCATGAATTGAGGTTATCTTTTGCATTTCTTTAACGTGTGCTTTTCCTTCTCATTTTTTCTCCAGTGGTCGCACAAGCCTGATCCTGAATTATCACCAGGATGGATCTTCCTTGGAGATTGGGTGGTGAGTGAGTAGATGTGTTCATGGTCTCCGACCCCCATCTCTTAAAGTGTGTCAGTCATGACAAAAGTTTCATGGAATTTGCTAGTTTCTGGGAGGATGGAGATAACTTTCCTGTCTGTAGATATTTAACTGTTGGAAAGCATGCATTGTCCTATGCTCAAATACTGAAGATCGATGGCCATACTGATTCGATGCATTGTCCCGGGAAACCATTCTGGAAATGTGATTGGAACTGAACTGATAGTCGTGGAAGCCCCCTTTTATGAGTATTTGTTTTAATTTTATCTAGTTTCAGCTTGTTCTTTTCGATTCACTTGATTCACCCTTTCCACTGTTGTATACTTGTATCCAGGTTGGCACCGAATTTTGGAAGCAAAAGCCTTTAGTCTCCAGCGGTTCAGTTCTTATGTCTTATGTGGTTTTCAATTTGGATTTTCTGTCCAACATTAGATGTACTGCCTGCCAATGTATGTACTGCTCAAGAAGGATAGTTTCGTTACATAACAAGAAATCATGTATGTTTGTCAAACTTCTTTTCTCGTTCAGATAGTTTATTTACAGTAGAAAAGATTTATCTCCAGTAAAAATGAGGATTCGTTGTTTCAAAATCAAACGTTAATTGGAATATAAAATTCTTTGAGAGATCAACCTTTGAGAATGAAATTACTTCTTAATTCATGACTCGCATCGAAAGAATTCCTCAAAGATTTCAACTGTCTTTCATAACCACTAGACAAGGGGTGACTTCCCATGAATAAACGCGTGTTGCTAATGCAAATATTATCATTCTTGTCCAATGTAGCTAGAGATTTTCCGAGAGTACTCCATGAGCAGCATAGAACAGGAGCAGCGCGTTCTTTAGAGTACTTGCTATTTTCACATTTGCTACTACAATTTTTTTATGACCCGACCACTCGCGACCTCATGGTCGATGATAACCTTGAACACTCTCCTAAGGCCAGAACATCCTCAAGTTTATGCGATTGGGCTCGAGGTCATCACCGGGCTCGTATGAGTGAGTTTGGGCTTGAAGCCCTTGGACATCTCGTGTCCCTCACTATCATTTTCCTTCTCTTTCTATCAGGTTTCCTAATCTAATAGGACTCTACCACTAGAGTTTTGTACTTATCTAAACACCTTATCTCACAACTCCAATCAAATTACAACTCCTAATTATGGAAATACTCCCAAACATTTCACATCTCTTTAATCGGATAAGGCTACTTAATTGATTTAGCATACTAGAAGTGCACCACTTAATCCTACTAGGAGTGTACTGCTAATAAATGTATTTTGTACACTTATCTAAGTCATTAAATTAGAGTATTTGTTAGTGATTTGGATGCGTTATAACTTAATTTTGTGTTAAACATGTTTATTAGGTCGAGCTCAATGCAAATTGGTGGATTTGGAAGAAATGAACGAAAAACATGCGGAAACGAAGAAAATTCAAAATTTGGGGACCAAAGTGTAAATATTCAATATCTGATTTGGACTACAAAACAACAATTGAAGATCATATATGATGAATTTGATGCAACTGGAGGTCAAATGATTGAAATATAGTGGAAGTATTTTCACAAATCAATTTCCAACCGAAAAAGTTGTGCACCAGATTTTTAGCCTCAACTTAAGACCCATTTCGGATAGAAAACGTTCGAATTGAAAAAATTGTATTTCTAGAAGAATTGTATCCCATTTGAATTAAATTTCCAACGCATTTTGAATTATCTTAACTGGATAGCCGTAGAGAAATTTATGACCAAATTACTGAAAGCTACTCGGACGAATCGAAGAGAACGTGCGCACGCGGTACCCTATTTTCCCCTATTTGAGAGCCATTTGGCTCAATGGTGCGCGCGTGGTGGTTATGCCTGTGCGCCAGCGTTGGCCATTTTCATAGATGAATCAACAATTTTCTTTCGCGATTCAAACTTTTTTGAAACCCAAATTGAACGCGATTTTGACCTATTTTCCGGCTCTTATACATAGAAAATGAGGGTTACACATAAAAAAACCCTCTCTTGCCTCTTCATACAAAATATTATCATCGAATTCATAAAGAACAAGATGTCAATTGCTATATTTTTAGAGAGGAGATCAAGTTCTAGTAAGGAATTGAAGGTCAATTACATCAAGATTTCGAAGAATTCAACCTTTGAATTGAAGATCAACATCTTTTACATTCTATCATGATCTGGGTGATATTTTTCTATTTTTCTTTTTGTAATTTATATATTAACATGTTAGACTATATCTGCTTTTGTATTGGATGAAGATAAACCCTATTGTTTATTTGATTTAATTCAAGACTAGCAGTTTCGTTTATTTTTTGTGTTTCTTGATTAATTTTGCATACTGATTGCATTATTTGATTGATTGGCTAGCAATTAGATAATTAGTTGCTTGTTGTAGTGTTGAAAAACCCACAATAAGTTTAGAACGCGGCAAAATTAACATATGTGCAATAAATGTTAGGAATAACATTTATCACATGTGCAATCATATTGATAATCTAAACTTTAATGCATTCTAATCATTCGAATTCGGGCTAAGAATAAATTCGGGTCGTGGGTAGGATATATTTAATTTGTCTTGGAAAAGAAAATTATATATAATAGTTTTATCGATTGTTAAGAACGTATGAACGGAACTAGATTACAAATCAAGAATTAAAATAGATATCAATAGGCGGATTCGAGATCCAATGCAATCATTCATAAATTGATAAAACCACATTTTTACCGCTTTCTTAGATTAATTTAACATAAAACAAAATCAAACTCTCTTTTTGTTTACATAAGTCGAATCTCATAAAAAAGTTAGTAAATTTGAATTGAATTTATTCACCGTGGCACGATACTTCCAAATCATCAATTCTATTACTTGTCAACGATCTAGTACGCTTACGGGTTTCGCAACTACCTATCTCTATAAATACAAGGCCTTGGATAATTATTCAGGTACGCTTTTACATAATTTTCAATTCATAGCCTTACTGGAACCGAAACCTCGGGCATACCCCTTATGGCCTCGGCCTCAAGGTCGATTACTATGGACTCAGGTGAACTTGCCAGGATAATACATGACGAGATTGTAGCTGGACTACTTCAGAATGCCCAGGGAATAGTAAGGTTCATCCTCAATACTCCATTCACCCGGATATATTGTCATACCCAATATCAGACAGATTCAAATATCCCCGCGTAAAGGAGTACGATGGGACCACTGACCTAATCAATTATCTCAATATATATAAAGATGTCATGAACTTATAGGTCGTACTAGACCTCGTGATGTGCAAAGCCTTTTCGTAAACCTTAACTAATGCTGCTATAGATTGGTTCTCTACCATAGAGCCCAATTCCATTACCTCATTCTCATATTTGGCAAACAAGTTTTCTACTTTCTTTGCAAGTAGTAAACGCATTAGGAAGATCGCCGCATCCCTCATGTAGCTTCGCCAAGGGCAAAATGTTCACCTACGTGATTTCATGAAACAGTTTACTGCAGAAAGGCTTCGAATACCCGACCTACATATTATAGCAGCTGTCTACGCCTTTACATATGCAATAAGATGTGAAGCATTCAAGATGTCCTCGTTAAAAACCCCGCCAAAATCAATACCCAAGGAGCTTCTTACCTCGAGAGAAAAATGCATAAATATGGAAAAAAAACAATGTACCCAAGGAAGACTGCCCGACTACTGAGAGGCCCGAGCATAAGAGACAACACAACTCAAATCCACGACAAGACCTTTCTCAAGGTAAGCCGAAACCAGACGTACCACCAACGTTATTCACATATCTGACCACCTCCAGGTCCAACTTTTGATGGAGATTAAGGACTTCAAGGAACTAAAATGGCCCTCGAGGATACAGTCCCCTCCTAACACTAGTGATAAGAGCTAGTATTGTGACTTTCATCGTGACCATGGGCATAGCACAGAGACATGCAAAGCCTTGCAGCGCGAGATCGAGTATCTGATTAAGAGGGTTTCCTAGGAGCTTTTGTTAGTCAAGACAAGTGTATGAGGAATGATCATAATAATGGCAGTAATCGACCAACGGCAGGCACAATCAATGTTATTGTTTAGTTGATCAATGCCATACATTTGAAGAATAGGATCTTACATGTTTTTCTTGGGCTTTCACACCCCACTTATTTTTATTATTTGATTGGTCGGTCCTGCGTGCCCATATTTAATTTATAGATAGGTCAAGTCACGTTCAATTAAGTAGTCGTCGGGATTTATCCCAATAAAGTCAATTTTTCCATTTGTAATGCTGCTAAAGCCTTGCCCCGAGCAAACACCTCAAACCTTGTCTCGAGCAAGCATCTCAAGCCTTATCCCGAGCAAGCACATCAATCCTTGCCCCGCACAAACACATAAAAGTATTGCCATGAGCAAGCAGCTTAAGCTTTGCCTTGTGTAAGCAACTCAAGCCTTGCCTCGAGCAAGCACATCAAGCCTTATCCCGTGCAAGCACATCAAGCCTTAACTCGAGTAAGCACTTCAACCCTTGCCCCGTGCAAGCACATAAAGCCTTGCCCTGAGCAAGCACATCAAGCATTGTCTGAGCAAGTATGCCTAATCCTTGGCATGATCACGTTGATCTCTAAGCATGAGCATGCCTACCTCTTGGTATAAACATGTCTATTCCTTGGCATGAGCATGCCTACTCCTTGGCATGTATGCCTACCTCTTGGCATGAACATGTCTAATTCTTGACATGAGCATGCCTACTTTTTAGCATAAGCATGTCTATTCCTTTGCATGAACATGCCTAATCTTTGGCATGAGCATGCATAACCCTTAGCTTGAGCATGCCTATTTATAGGCATGAAAACGTCCACCTCTTGGCATGAGTATGCCTAATCCTTGGTTTGAGCATGCCTACCGTATGAGGACGCCTAATCCTTGGCATAAGCCTACTTCAAGGCATGAGCATGCCTATTTCTAAGCATAAGCACGCCCACCACTTAGCATGAGCATCACTACATCTTGGTATGAACATGTCTAATCCTTAACATGAACATGTCTATTCCTTAGCATGAGCATGCCTAATCTTTGGCTTGAACATGTCTATTTCTAGGCACGAGCAAGTCTATTCCTTGGCATGAGCATGCCTATTTCTAGACATATGTGTAAGCACATTCCTTAGCATGAGCATGCCTAACTATAGACATGAGCATGCCTAATCCTTGACATGAACCTACTTCAAGGCATGAGCATACTTATTCCTTGGCTCGAGCATGCATATTCCTTGTTGTCATGAGCATGCTTATTTTTGAATCCAACGTACTTGTGCATCTCATTCCAAAAACTCGCACATTACACATGAGCTCTTGACATGGATGCACGAGGGCCTATTATGTGTACAATTTTTGTATGACCTGACTATCCATGACCTCATGGTCGAGGTATGATAACCTCGAGCACTCTCTTAGGGCCAGAACGTCCTCGAGTTTATGTGGTCATGCTCTCTCCCTGCCAGAATATCATCAAGCTCGTACGAGTGAGCTCGGGCTCGAGCTCGAGCTTGAAGCCTTTGGACATCTTGTGCCCCTCACTATGATTTTCCTTTTCTTTCTATCAGGTCCCCTAATCTAATATGACTCTACTATTAGAGTTTTGTGTTCATCCAAACACCCTATTTCACAACTTCAATCAAATTACAACTCCTAGGTATGGAAAGACTCTCAAGCATTCCACAACTCGTTAATCAGATAAGGATACTCAATTGATTTATCCCAGTAGGAGCGTATTACCTACATCTATAAATATAAGACATTGATAATTATTCATGTAAGCTTTTACATAATTTTTAATTCACAGCCTTACGCATAAATTATCTCTAACTTAAGCATCGGAGGGGCTACGAGGACCCACATATACGCCTTTGTTTTAGGTACTGGAATTCCCAACCCTCAAGCTCGAGAATTAATAGATACGATTTTTGGTAGCATCAACCACTGAACAAATATGTATTGATCCATCGACAGATCGAGTAGCAACATGATCATCATCGACACTAATACACGATCTGCTCCAGGTCGGCGCTACTCTGTTACCATTCGAGTGCAATGTGGTGCAAATTTCGAGAGTAATAAAAGTATTCTCTACCGCTGGTTAAAATCACATTTTCGTTTCTAGACAAAGACAGACGTTATAGCAAGTGAATGTGCTGCAATTTAGAAGTTTTCCGTCTGAAAATCTTAAGTGATTGTGCCGTACCACTACCCGGCCCGAACCTGCTTGAATTGTACTCGAAGAATATAGAGGCATAACCACCGTCATTGGTCGATATCCTTTGCAATAGTCATGCAATAGATCAATTTATTAATTTAAATGTAAATGACGATATAACTAAGTGCATCAGTTAGTTAGGAAATACTCACACAATCACACAAACATAGGAGTATAGCATTTCGAGTCGCACGAGTTGAAAACAAATTAAATTCTGGCTTCAGAACTTTGCCCGAACGATCAAAGCTTTATTTTTTTGTCCTTTTTTTCATCAATTCCACCGATAATGTGAGGGTAAAACTAATTATTGACTTTAACCTTTCTTTTATTTTTTTCCACGAACAATCAAAGCTTTATTTTTTGGTCTTTTTTTCATCAATTCCACCGATAATGTGTGGGTAAAACTAATTGTTGACTTTAACCTTATTTATTTATTTATTTTTAGCGAAGTTTTTTAGCTAAACCAAAATAGGCAAGTTCCTATGCAAAAATTATACCACCTCGAGAAAACGGGTAAAAATTAATGTTCGTGTAAATAGGGGTGGGCGCGGGTCGGTTCGGTTCGATTTTTTTCGGTTCCAGAAATTTTCGGGTATTTAGTAAATGGAACCGTTGGTTCCAGATATATTTCT